>CM044558.2:6159295-6224295 GCA_024416835.2 Perccottus glenii
AGGCTTAATTAGAAATTATCCAGCCATCTTCTTCCCCTTATCCAGGGCCGGTAAAAACTAAAACTAGAAAAAAACAATTACATCTATAAAATCACTGCTTTATTATTAGAGGAGTAGGTTATGTAGCTAACATTAGGGCTGACCTATAATGTCCTGGAGAGATGATATTCTAAATTAGTAACCTCACAAGTTGTTGTTATTATTAATATAATTTAACAACATTATTCTATAAAAGATGGAGGCTGATGGAGTGAACATAAGTTAAATCTCTCTGATCAATCATGAGACAGATGAGTTGGCAGTGCTCAGCGGCATCTTAAGTTACCTCCTGATGCTAAAGTCCTGAACTGTGAACATTTCATGTGGCGGTCAGGATGTGCAGAGACGGGCCTTTACTACTAGACGTTATTGTGAGAACTCTTCCTGGTGAAAAAGATGAGTAAGAGTAGAAATCAGAGAAAGACTTTTCTAACAGTGCTAACTTCAGATGCTAAAGAATGTTCCATCTGAGCAGCAGATGTCATACTTTATTTTCTCCTTAGAGACAAATCTTTTCTAATGGTTGTATATTATATATCACTACAGACATACTCACTGCCGTTAGCCCTTTGAGCATGGGGCTAACTGTGTACCCCCTGGCTTACTGCAGAGGCTGCAGTCTCCTGACTCTCCTCAGAAGCCAGGACCATGCCAGTCCAGCAGCTGAGGGGTTAAAGTGAGAAAAAGAGCGCACTGTAGGCTGCCTCAAGAGACAGGTACACACACAGGAAGAGATACAAATGTGTCTTGGGTTGCCTTCAAAATAAAAAGCCTACATAACTTGATGCTGTTTCCAGACACTGACTTAAGATAACATTACAAAATGAAAGGAGCTTCATCAGATCAGTTCAGTTACTAATAAAGGACTTGAAGCCGGACTTTGCTCAATACTATGACACTATCAGGAATTCTGAAGTAGGTACATCCTAAAGACGCCACACCCAGCTCCTACAGGCCTCGGAGTTTCACTTCAGTATGTAGGCTAGTACCAAGCCTCTCCCATGGAACCTCTTAAATGGTCCTCGTGTAAGGGCGCCGCCATACGGTGATTTTACAGCGAAATACAGCGATATACCTCCGTCCACCAGAGGGCAGGCTCCAAAAGCAGAAATATAAGGAGAAACCAATGGCGACTTTACAAGAGTAAAACCCATGTTTACAGCCTGGTACAAAAGATGGCTCCGGTCTCTAGAGCTAAGTTTTTACTACATGACAACTCTGGGGTGAATTTTTGATTAATATGTTTGTTTATGCTATCTAAAAACTATTGATTTACTATGGAAAAAGCCCGGATGTAACGGCCATTTTATTGCTCATTCATAATGACAATATTGGTGAATAGGGGACCAATGGGCGGATATCATCCATATTTATACTATCTATGGCTAGTACTCTAGAGTCTAGAGTCTAGACTATAGGTAGTCAGACTAGACTAGTTTTAAAGAAACAGTAGAACATTTTAAATGACCAGTGGGTGTCTAGCTAGAACAATATATCTTAATAAAGGCCTGCTTTATTACAACATTTAACAGTGGCCGGTGAAAATGTCAAGTCATGTTGTCATCCAAAGTTTAAATCAAGCATCGTTCATCTCTGTAAAATGAAATCTGTTTTATCTGTGTCTGGGCATTTTTGAGAAATTAAAATGTAAAAAATGAATGAATATAAAAAGCCGTGGAAAAATGGAAGTGTTGTTGTCAAACCTCAAGACCAAACTGACCAAGACCAAGTCAGGACTGAAAGTGAAAGTGTCCTAGGCCTATTATATATGAATGTATGTAGACGTATGTATATATTTGTAACTTTAACTTTATAATATACATTTGTGTACAGTATTTGTAAATAGTTTTAATTTACACAAACATGCATTCATCTGTTTTGTGTGCACGAGTAAATACCTGTGTGAATTATGTCTGTGTGCATATAGGAATGTGTAATAATGTCTGTTGCTAGTGTCAAAATATTTAATGCATCAACCTGAGGCATATTCAGCATAGTTATTATAAATCCATGCACATTGTCCTGCACACAACATACCACTGTGTGTTGTAATGTGCAGCCTACATTTAAATCATAAATGGGATGGGTTTTGCAATTTGTTTTACTTTTATATTCTCTTTTCCCTGGAAATATAGTCTACATCGAAAGAAAAAAGTGGGTCACACTTTATTTTACACAACACTTGACACATTGTATCTACCTCCGTAAGTACAATGTAAGACACACTTTTATCAGGCTGTAGGCTAACCCTCAGTAAAACTAAGCTTGACAGAACTGGACAATGCTTAAAAGCATATATAAACTTTTATTTTGACAAACCGGGCTAAAGTTCCGGTGACCATGGGTAACTTAACGGCGCAGCTCGACACCGTAACACGAGCGGAGCGTCGACAGGAGCGCGCTGCTGTGTGTTGCCGCTGCGGGCTGCTGCGGGGAGCGGCGTGTGAGCGTCACCTTCAGCCCTCTGTGTCCCGCAGTCTTCTCCCGTGTCCCGCCGTGTCCGGAGCTCTCAGAGGTGGCCGCAGGACCTGAGCTCAACCCGGGGACGAGGAGCCGACATGACGCAGGCGGCAGACGGCTCGCTGTTAGACGGAACACCGCGCTCACATTATTCACATTATTAGAGCCGTCCGCACCGCGCAGCGCGCAGCCTCTGGATTATCTCCACTGGATTATCTCCCGGTGCGGGCGCAGTGAGACGTGAGTGCCGCAGGGACGGACGGTTGTGGGGATGCAGCAGCAGGAAGGCTGTGTGGCAGCAGGTGGAGGGCCGACTTGACGCCCCCTACCGCTGCTCCGCCCCGGTCCAGCTGCAGAAGGAGCCAGTCCGGTCTCCGAGGATTGTCGCTAGCATTTTCCACAAACAGACTCCAGCGTGACGTTTGAACGTTACACAGGCGAGCTGTTCATTCACAAATATGGGACAGAGCTAACATCTTTGGCATCGTTTTATTTTCTGGTTCTTCATAGACAGAAGGTAGGTTGGGGCGGTTGATAGGCACTCTTCTTCTAGGACTTTTACCAGATTTTATTTAGATTACAGAAAATCCCTTCTTTTGCTAACATTTACTTGGTTTAGGTTAGGCTTAGGCTAGCCCTTACAACAATATTTTTTACTGCAAAAAAGTTAAAATATACAGTTGCTTTATTCAAAAATATTATTTACTCCATATGTAGAAAATAGTTTGGGGTGGTGGATGGGTAGCCTACTATGCCGCTGGGTCTCAAGTTTGTTTGCCAAGACAGAAAAAAATCGGTTGTGTTAAAAACCACGCTAGTCTGCTAATCATCAAGTTTTCTCTAAAGTCCTGCTATCCTTTGCTAAACCCTGGTTTGATTAGTAGCCTACATTGTCGTTACATCTTTTCCCCTCCAACAAAAGGCTAAAACTCAGTGTTAATCCATCTCTAAATTTCTGGAAATGTCACATAGGTGGCCCGGGATAAAGGTCTGTTGGATATACTTGGACGCAGCCTACACGGGACAAGCCGAGCCATGTTGCCAGGAGTGGGAGTATTCGGGACCAGCCTGACGGCCAGGGTCATTGTGCCGCTGCTCCAGAACGAGGGCTTCTCAGTGAAGGCACTGTGGGGCCGGACGCAGGAGGAGGCCGAGGAGCTGGCCCAGGAGATGAACGTGCCTTTCTACACCAACCGCATCGACGACGTGCTGCTGCACCAGGATGTGGACCTGGTCTGCATCAACCTGCCCCCGCCGCTCACCAGACAGATTGCCGTCAAAACACTGGGTGAGTGCTAGACCGGTCCAGTGTTCCCCAAACTATTTTCTATTGACTGCACAAGCAGACTGCACATTCTCAAATATAGCCTATCATTTCAGTATTAGAGTTCCACTAATGTAATGTTTTTGGCGCAAGTGCTACATACAAAGTTTCAATTTTAAGTTTTGCCACCAACAAAAAGAGGGAGTCTCTGTTAAGTTCTTGGTACCAACCAAGCCTCTCCCATGGAACCTCTAAAACGGTCCTCGAGTAAGGGAGCCGCCATACGGCGATTTAAGCGAAATACAGCGGTATACCGCCGTCCACCAGAGGGCAGGCTCCAAACGCGGAAATATAAGGAGAAACCCAATGGTGACCGTTTATGCTATCTAAAAACGATTTTTTTTACGATGCATGTAAAAGCTGAAAAGTCCGGATGTAACCGCCATTTTATTGCCCTTTCATAACGACCTTTTCGGTGAATAGGGGACCAATTGGTGGATTGCATCCATTTTTTACAATCTATGGTACCAGCATTGATAACAACATGCTAATAGCTAGGGTGCTCCAAGCTAGCAAGCTCTGCTGTAGTAATGGGCGATATGAACGATATGCGATATAAATGATAAAAAATTGGCATACGATAGAGATTTTAACTCTATTGCACTACCGCGATAATACATGTTGATGATGCAATTTCCCCGCAAAATTTACAGCCACGAGCTGCAGCTTGAAACATGGCTGAAAGCGAAACGGAGGAGCTGGTGAAAAAGACGCAACATCCATTATTTGGACGTAATTCGGATTTAAGCCGTCTGACGTGCAGCAGCAAATTATACTCTGTAGAGTGTGTGGGGCAACAGTTCCGGCTAAGAGAGGTAACACGACTAATCTGTTGTACTACCTCAAAACGAAACATGTTACTGAATACCAGCTTTGCCAGCTCCGTGAAGACAGCTTTGCCAGTCTTCACGGAGCTGGCAAAGCTGGTATTCAGTAACATGTTTCGTTTTGAGGTAGTACAACAGATTAGTCGTGTTACCTCTCCGTGAAGCTAGCATAGCCAGGCAATGCAGCCAAAGAGCGAGCGCGGGAGCGAGCGAGAGAGAGAGAGAGCGCGCGGCGCGAGAGCGAGCGCGAGAGAGAGATTATAGATTAAATTAACATATAAAATCTTACACGTTTGTCAACAGAAAAAAGTGTGAAAGATCCCCGAATTGACCGTGCTGTTGCTTTATGCAAGAAGATTGTGAGTTCCTTTTCAGGAATACAGGAATAACATTAAAAAATACATTTAGCAGTTTGGCTTTCCTTAGGATCTATGTAACCTGTTCTGAAATGATTCTATTATAATTTATATATCGCAATATATATCGTTATCGCAAGAGGCTGCAATGTATATCGCAATATGGATTTTTGGCCATATCGCCCATCCCTACTCTGCTGTATTGTTTACTGCAGAGTTCTTCAGTGGGTACCAATAGGTATTGTTTTAACATGTTAAAGACCGCATAGTGGCAGAGAGGTTAGCACTCCTGCCTCACAGCAAGAAGGTCCTGGGTTTGAGTCCCATCCAGGGCAGGGCCTTTCTGTGTGGAGTTTGTATGTTCTCCCCGTGTCTGTGTAGGTTTCCTCCGGTTTCCCTTCGCCACTAAAGACTTGTACAATAGAGCTGGAAATGAGCTATTAAGCTATAGTCTCTGCTTCGGATTATTGTATATTGTGCGCTGTCCAAAAAAAATTAATAAAACTAAAAAAAACAGCAACAAGTAAAATAGCAATGGCAGTTAGCTCTTTTTCATTCCTCACAAAACGCTAATCCTGCTTCCAGATTTAGGAACAGTGTATCACAGTATTTTACTGCGACCCATGTTTAAGCCTCACCCCACAGTTTGGAAAACCCTGTGAGAGACAGATAAGGGTGAGTGCTTTGGCTGAATAGATGCACCTGGTGTCCCATTTAGCCACATGTACAGCTGGGTTGTGATGTGTTAAAGCTATATTAGGCGTACACATTTTTAGGAAAAGCCTAAGTTTGACTCTAAAAAGACTTTGGATCGGCCAGTTTTCAAATCACAAAGTAAATTTGGTCAAAACAGAAAGGGAGAACTGTGGTTACAAAGTGTGCAAAAACTGTAATTGAAAATATTTTTGCATTGCATGTCTGAGAATGCATTTGGTGTTAGCAGTAAGGTTGCAACGCTGAACATTAACAGGACACATTAATATTTATCCTTCAAACTATATTTAAAATGGAGACTTGTTACAAACCTTGCTTCATTCAAGAACTCAAGAACAAGTCATTGTGTTTTAATATGAACAGACAAAATGGGTAATCTTTTTAAAAAGTGATTGGTTGTTGGTGAAAAACAGTGCGGAATCCTTGGGTTTATTTCAATAGATAGTGTATTCAACCTTATTAGAATGCACTATGATGGTTTGTGCAATGCTAATATGGAGGATGATTGTTGTTTTTTTTTTTATCACAATGACCTTTTATAATTAGAAGTCTAGATGTAATGTGAGCACTTTTTCAGATGAGATGACATTTCCGCACAAGTGGGCTTTGCAATTTGATTTTTTCCTACTTAGCCTTGGGCACAAAATCGACTTCTCTCACAAACAGTAGCTAAATAGAGCATATGATTTGTCAATAGGCAAAACCCTATTCAGTTCTTGGAGGTCTGACTGTCTGTCTTGCTGTGTCAAGTGCTTGGAGTATTGATAAAAGGTCCATTAAAATATTGTTGTTGGACAATAGGACTTGCAATATTTAAATAATCAAAACTATGGGCATAGTGGACATTTTTTAATTGTGCCAAAAAAATACAGGCTCAACCCGTACTTACACTTGTCACACTGGTGCCACTGACTTGATTTAAAGCCAATTTTTTTTGTCTAACAAACCAGTAAATATCATAAAAGTATTGCAGAAGCGCTACGCACAGAGATATTGTGATAATGATAATTTTGATTTCTTTGTGCAGTCCTACTTGATCGGAATCTGGACACAGTTTCTCAGTTTAAACATGTGACACTCCTCTTACAAGAGTGACTGATTTGATTTTGTTTTGAAAAAATGCATTTGAAATTGCTAACCTTTTAAATCAGACTTTGACCTTTTGACTCCTTTAAGAAACATTAGTCTATAATATTCTGAAAAGAATGGGAAGGTTTTTTATTAAACTTATTAGATTTGACATTGTCTCGATGACTAGTTTGTATCGTTCGTCTTGCTCTACCTGTAGAACTAACACCTGCACTGTTAGCTGTGTGCTGCTGATGCATAGCACCAGACCCCACAAAGTCTGAATGTGGGTTAAATCTGAGCATGGGAACTCCCACCGAAACAAAAGGCCTCGGTCAAACACTAAATTTAACCTGCGTTTGTGGAACTGACACAGGCTCCACATAAAACGCAGCAACAGAAGAAGAAGAAGACAGGCTGATCTGAAATCCGGAGCAGAGCGGTGCTGTGAAGCTGAAGGGTTCTCCTCCACTGGGTCTGTTTACGGACCATTTTGGCAGCGCTGCTCAGCTGGCATTTAGTTTAATGGGTCAAGTTTGGGAGTCAACAACAACAGATGCTTAAAGGGCTCATTTTCTGGTCTGCTGAGTTTGACAAAGAAAATATGATTCACACATTGGAAATGAGAGTCAAGTTATAAAAGTTCAGTTTTTTTTATTTAAGGCTCTTGACACTGCATTTCTTTTACATTTCTATTAAATTCTTTGACACTGTTCAATGAGAGAAGCTGAGGACAAACACTTGAGTGCAGTTCATGTGATTAGAAAAGAGAAAAAAACAAGAGGTAAAAGAAGAGGAGTCTGATCAGATCTGTGTTACTAAGAGACCTTGAGATTAGCATATACAGTAGCTGTTTACATAGGTGGCACTGACAGATGTCTCCGAATTGCAATTCCAGTAGGTAATTTTTGGTCCTACAACAGAATGACCACTGATTTCAAGCTACATGCAATTTTGCCACGACTCTAAATTGTTTGTCAGAGACGACACAAATTGCACACAGTTTGTGACATGGGCCTAAGTTGTAACTAGAGACGGACAACCTCTTAAGAATGACTATTGTCAGTATGAATTACATCTGTAAAGTAACTACATTAGCCGTGCCCTTCACTCTTTTATTCTAACATAAAAACCAGGATGGTGCAAAGTGAAATGGCACTCGTGGCACAAAGTCAGGTTATGAACATCTTTTTCTTCATGTTAGTGGTTACTGTCCTGTTGAAGTTCTGAGTAATTCAGAAGAGTGTTGCTCTGTCAGTGTAAGAAGACTGTTTGGGCACAAAACTTATTTTATTATGCATCAGGGTGAGGATAAAGTTATAAATGGCACTTCTTTGCATAAAAAGTAAACTAAAATAAATAAATATTGAGGGTTAACTCCACACAAGCATGACCAAAAATGCCTGTACAAGGCATAAACGTATGTCCTGGATCTGTCTCTGCAGCATCAAGATAAGACACCGCTTCCCTATTTGCTGTTAGCTTCTGAGAACAGTCTGAAAATACAGTTTGAGCTGAGCCTGATCTACAGTAGACGTTATTTGTTCAGACCATAACTGTGAGCATGTCAATAATCATGCATAACACTTGCCTTACTTCATTCTCTCTTCTTGCATTTGTCCATTTAGGTGGCAAAGGTCAAGAATGTCATTTGCACAAGTTTTAATACTGAGTCAGTGAACTTGACTCAACCTGCAAACATTCAGCAGCTCAATAGGCATTCTCTGTGCTTTTCCTCTGGCTCATTTCTTCATAATGCCACCTCTCCCCTCCCACCCACAGTCCAGTCATGTTTGCACATTGATAGATAATCAATATTTGACTTATTCATTTCAGGAGCTTGCATCACTCTCAGGCGTGACGTCTCTTGGAAAGTGTTACGTGGCAAGTGAGTGGGCGGGCGCTGAAGCCACTTCCTCTTCTGTCAGTGCGAGGGGATGATGCTTATCTGTGGCTCATTGCTCAACTCGGCGGGCGTAACATGTGTGACTTGGCATTTTGAGAGTAGCTTGGATTGACAGTAAAGAGAAATAGACTGGGTTTAGCTCCATTATTCCTTTTTCTAAAAACAAAATACCAAAACGTACTGCTTTGTTTCCTAAGGTTTTTAGACCAAACAGTTCTCATATCATTACCTTGTGCTGCTGCAACATGCAGCTTGCCTAATAATGTCTGGTTCACATGAACGCCAATAAATGCAAATGTTATTTGAACTTCTGCAGTGACGTCAATAGTTTGAATTAACCATTAGCTAAAGCTTTGTAATGACTATCTAATGACCATTTATTTTGCCATTAGCGAGTGTAGCTAACATTACATCCTCAGATGTAATGTCTGTACTATGTATTGAGGTGCTGCTGAAAATGATTTGTCTTTGTGTGTCTTTCCTGTCTTTACAGTTTGACCAAAGGTCACACTGACTGGTTCTGTCGAATTATAGACTACATTATACTTAACACTATACTACACTAATGGTGTGGGAGATTGGGGGTTTGATTCCACTGAGCAGCTCCAGCCACAAGTGTGCTATGTGCCTGTCCAAAGCTTGGGTAAATGGAGAGGCTTTGCTTTGCTGTGACAACCCTAAAAATAAAAGGAGCAGTCAAAATAAAGCACTATTATACTTTGCTATAGTTGATTTTAACTTAAAATATTAGATACCAAACTGTTCTATTCTTTTACTATATAATAATACTATATAAATATATACCTTTTTTCTGTGGTCAGGACGTAGCAGAGAGGCTAGTGCTTTATTTTCTTGCTGTTTTTACAAAAAAGCTTGTATTTAGTTGGCTGTTACTATTTATAGCTAGTGTCATTAGCGTCCAAAAACCAGATAAGAAAATACATGACATTCATCACAAACCAGTTCTCCTACATCTTTCCCAGCACCGGTTAAACAGAAGAAAATGGAATACAATGTTTCACAATTGGTGCTAGTGAATTTATTCTTACTCCTACAATTTATTTTCTCTTGAGACGCACATCTCTCTCACTAGATCCAAGGTTATCTCAGCAGCATCAGAAGTCGCAGGTCGAATTTAGATGGGCGGTCTGTCAAGCAGCACAGAGCTAATTAGGCAAACAAGGAACAGCAAAATTATATTTTCTAAATTTTTTGGATAAGCCCTCGGTTTTAAGAAACATCTAGAATTATACCGTGACATAAGAATGGAATTGTCCACAGTTTAAGATCTTTATTTAAAGTCGTAACAAAATAAGCACCCACCTCATATTTACAGGATTGGGTCTGTTTTAATTGTTGACGTGTTTAAATAAAAAATAAAATAGTTTTTTATTTCTATATCACGGAGAGTATTTTGCCAACATAAAATTGCAACAAAAACTGCAGAGACAAGCTGCTACACAGAGGCTTTTAGTGTCAATTTAAGTTTTTGACAAAATGTAGTCGTAGTGAACCTTGATCATAGTCACTGTCTACACTGACCTACACCCACGACAATGCTTTATCAACTGTTGAGCATTTCCTGACATGCTAGCAACAGCTAACTTTACAACTTCCATGCAGTGTACTTTGATTTAAACTTTGATTTCATTTCAAACATGGTGACTTCTGGCTCTATAAACCTAACATCTGCCTTCTCTGCTTCCAAGGTTCATTCCTTGCATTCCTTGCTACCTATCACCTACTATTACTCCACACCTTTTTATTGTGAACTTTAAATTTAACAGCGAACACCTGCAGGGTTAGGCTTTTGTCTTGAAGGCAGCACAGTTTCTCTTGAAGTAACCAGTCTCTCGGGTGTTGTAGGTGATATGGTGCTAGCACACACAGGTGGGTTTTGTTTGTCTGTTGCTCCAGTATCACTACCACCACCCGAGTTATTGAAACAGTAAAGTTATATGATAAACCCTAGGGATAAAGAGAAAAGGAGGAAAGCCAAGACTACAAGTAGATCAGGTTTTACTTGAGCTGCTTTGTGACCTTAAACCGTCAAACTTGCTCTCATTACAGGGAACCAGTCAGTCTTGTTAAGCCACATCTCTCTTTCATCTGCTCCTCTACTACTACGGCATTCCTCAGGCTTCTGATGTCACTGTCGTTGGAGTGCAGCTGAGGGAACCCCACCCTACACACCTACACTTCCTCGCTGTTGGGCTTTAAAGACTTGCAGGAGCGTTTCCTCGGCCAGCGGCTTGTGAAAGTGTTGTTTTGTAATCCGGCGGAGACAGAAGCTCCTTTGGTGTTTGAGACATTAGCATATCGAGCACGCTCGCTGCAGCCTGGGGAGCTCAGAGCAGCACACTGCTCAACGTTAGACCTTTCATGTTTGTTGTTCCTTTAATGAATGATGCAAAACATTTAGTCTGAAAGTATTTAGCTTTTTTGCTCAAATGGGCAAATTAAGGCACAGTAGCCCAGTTGTAGAGCAGTTGTCCTATAACTGGAAGGTTGGCGGTTCATACTGTCGTTGTGTCCTTGGGCAAGACACTTAACCCACCTTGCCTCCAGTGGTGTTCCAGCTGTAACACTGGTGAATGAATGTGTGAGTGTATTCAGTGGAGGTCTTAGCGTGGACTGGCTGCCACAGTTTACCACCACCAGTGTGTGACTGTGGAGTGAAAGATTAATGGACTCTGTAAAGCACTTTGAGTATTGTGAAAGGGGCTATATAAATCCAAGCCAGTATTATTATTATTATTATTATTATTAGTAGTAGTAGTAGTAGTAGTAGTAGTAGTAGTAGTAGTAGTAGTATTAGTATTAGTATTAGTATTATTATTGTTATTATTATTGAATGCAGCTCATTGTATGCTACTGTGGCTTTAAATAATATAATGTAAAAATTTATTTTTTGTAAATAGTACTTTGTTTTAAGTAATGCTAAAATTTGCAAATGTGACATTTTCTTGACAAAACTAGAGAATTGTAAGCTGCAATCGAATTATTTTATGTTGTAGACCATCAAGACAAATTCTAATTATCCACTACTCATTCAATTTAAATGATATGAACATTGGAGGAAACCAATATATTTGCCCTAGCAGTTACTGAGCTTGTAAACTGAATCAACCATTGAGTCGAGCTAACATCACATCCCCAGAGTCTTAGAAGTTTCCTATTGTTGCAGACGGCCTGTAAGTTGATGGTAGACAGGAGTGCAACATCAATGGATGTAACTGTTTGAAACAGAGGTAAAGGAAGCCATCTTTGTCCAAATAATACAACCTTCTTTAAAAAGAGGTGTGTTACTATTGAAATCAAAACAGTCTAACTTAATAGGTCATCAAAATTTAGGTTATGTTTCGCATATTAACAACCTTCTACCAATTATAGGACCATTTATTTTAGGATTGACAAAGTACCTCAGACAAGTCACAAACCATCTTCTAATTTCAAAACGATGTTCCTTTGAAAACCACTAAACTGTTCCTATATCTGGACATACTTTTTTTTTTAACCTTTTTAAGAACCAAGTAAAGTTTATATATAAACTTATTTTGTGTAAGAAAGTTATTAGTGTGTAATTTTATGTAAGAAAGTCCTTATTTAGACAAGACAAGTCATTGATTTTTGTATAGCCCGCTAACAGCCGCCTTATTTAATAATACCTGTGCTTTACACTTAAAAGAACACTTTACATCCCACCAAGATCAAAAGGACTTAACATACGATGACTTGAAAGACTGTGTAAATAACACAATTTTATTATTTATGTAGTCCATAGATCAAGTCAAATATACGAAATACCAAATTTCCAAGTCCAATGCATATTAATAAAACTAAAGCTGAAAAGAAAAATCATTGTCATATTGTTTTTCAGTTCAAGTAACAGTTTGTTTGTTCTGTCCATGAGACTGTCTGCAGTGAAACTAGAGGAGAGTTTCAGGTGCACTTCCTGTCTGACTTTAACTGGAGGAAGTGCTCTGTGTTACCTGAAGAATCTGCAGTCATGAGCAATGCCCATGTGTTTCCTAGTTCCCTACACATTTGTGTAGAACCCGTTGATTTCTCTGCTGCATGAGTAATGTGATGATGACATGTGACCAAATAGTGTTGTGAAATACAACAACAAAGATCATAAGACGTCAACTGTATAGTGTATAGCCTGATTACTCACATTAGGACCACAGTCTAGATACCAAAGCAAGGACGCTTTCTTGGTATATTACACTTAAATATAATCTTGCACATTTCATTTATATCACACGTTCACTGACAGTTTCTTCAACCACAGTCTTAATCAGCAGCAGGTAATTGGCTCCAGTCCCCCATACCCCGGGTAAATAGGCCTGGATATTCATTTTTTAGCCTTGATAACCTCGTTAGCTTCGTTGCTAGATGCTGCTCAGCACTACCAACTCGTTCATCTCAGTGAGGGATTGATCTCACTCACACTCTCTATATCTTGTCCACCTTAGCTCCATTGAAACATTAGGAATACTGCTAAAGGCTAACAGCTAATCCCTGGTGTCTACAGTGAGGCCACGGTCCAGACCAGTAGCTGATTATTTTTTAACATGGTACACTAACAAAAGCACAATATTTTTTCTATATTGCAAAAGTACAAAGTAAATAGTAACAAATAGTACAAGCACTACAAAAATACAAAAAACATAATAAAAATACATACATAAATAAAAAAAGCAGTCCTAGCAGAAATAAAATATCAAAGTAAAGGACAAAAGCAAGTCACCATTAAAGCCACACATGGCACTACTTTAACTGATCTGAACTCTGTCTAACTGCTTTGTTTAAGAGGATTTGGGGACAAATGACACACCATCCAGATGTTACTCTCTGTATGGAAATCAATAACTCACTTGTTATGTCTAGCAGAGCCACAAGATGTAGACGTCACAATGTTTTAACCGACTCCTTCTTAAGTGTCAGTAGCCGGTGTTGTCTCGCCCCTGTCCACTGGATCAGACCATCATTTCTAAGAAGAACATAATGCTTCAGTAATAATCTCTCACTGTTTAATACGAGGATTATAAAACTGTAAACATTTTACTGCAGTTTGTCTGGGGTCATGCTGTAAATCATACTCAGTCTAAGTTAAGCTCTACTCCATAAATAATTACAACAGACAACGTTTTGTGTGTTTATGGCCTCATCTTTGAGTCTTTGTCTAGAGCAGAGTAAACTTGTGATGTTTGCATGAGTCTGTATTAATATGGGTTATTTTGGTGATGTACACTCAGACACCTGCTCTAAAGGCCAGCCAAGGGTAACGTTCTATTTATAATGCCACTGCAAAGGCCACGCAGGCCTCATCATAAATACATGTTCCGCTGACTGTGCTTCCTCTGGGACAGGAGCTCTTTGACATTTAAAGGGATAGTTGACTCTAAAATTTGAGTCATACTCAATTTCAGAATCTGACTTTCAGTAGCTTAAATGAGTCTATATCCTGTTAGTTTTGTCAATACAGAATATTTCTTAAAAAAGGTGTATAGGAGAGGAGTGATCATTCCAGAGACACCTGCACAGCAGACAGCTTGCAAAACTGAGATTTTATTTGCACTCAAACAAACAATGTTTTGGCACTAGGACAGTATTAGGCAAAAATACAACACAATCTTAGAGTCAACAAGGGAGTAGAGGGTGTGGGCTATGCTAATAATAATGCTAATTGACTATATTTATTTTCTAATGTAGCTTTCTAATGTGTCTTGGCTCTTGCTGCTCTCCTTATTTTTGAATGTTTTTGTTTTTTCGTCTTCTTTTACATTGTTGTGTTAAACAAAATTTACAACACCAAGTAAGCTTTGTGTTCAAATGTCTTAGCTGATATACACAGAAGTGTATTGCATTGGTTGTCTTTTCTGTGGTGCTCTATTGTTATACTATCCATTTGTTAGCATTACCAGCTACTGGCTCATATTCAAATACAAAAAACCTGATTGATCCCCATTGAGAAATTCACAAGAAAACTCTCATCTTATAGCTTGAGCTGTTGTATATCCTCATGGCAGGAGCACTGTTTGTTTTCCTATTACAGCATGTTGACCTGTTATTGACCCTTTGTATTATTGTATATATAGGTAATGCCATGCTCTCTGATCTTTGACCTTTTAGCAAATACATTAGGTAAAAACATCTGGATGCATAAACCCTATACTTGCTTCTTCAAACAGATGTGGTGGACTGTAGGGCTGAACGATATATCGTTATCGTATCTATGTCTGAACTTTCAAGATATTACTATCGAAAAAAGCAACGATATCGACGATATAGACTTCCCCTCTCCATACAACTCTGGCAGTCACAACAAACATCAGTTTTACGAGTGCCCTTGAATGCACCGCTAAAGCCAGCGCGCACACACCAGGGACATGGGAACTATATTGTGAGAGGGGGGGGCGGCGTTTCCATGGTGACGCATCATTGCTTGTCACGTGACACACCGCAGCAGCAACAGCGCTGAATGAACGATGATCTGCTTTTATTTCATTTTTCCTTTTTTATTCAGAATATTCACAATTGTGTTAGCTATGGCATGAAATATCTGATATTCCGATGTCAAATACATGCAAGTGGAAGTATATTGTTGTTTAAACACCTTTATAACGATCGCGTTAGTTGAGCTGTTGCGTGTTAGTTTGTGCTGCAGACACAGTTCAGTTGTTGCACTTTAATACACTTTCAATGTTCCACCAGCTGCTGCATTTGTTATTTATTGTTAAAACAGAGTTGCAGTAAAAGGTTTGATTTGTAATTTATTTTTTGGTAATTTATGGTAAACAGGCTTACATTTACATTTACATTTAGTCATTTATCAGACACATTTATCCAAAGCGACTTACATTCAACAGTGTTACATTTACATTTTTACATTTTTAGTTGACACTTTCATTTTAAAGCGACTTACATTAAGGTTCCATTCACCAGTGTTAAAGCTGGAACACCACTGGAGGCAAGGGGGGTTAAGTGTCTTGCCCAAGGACACAACAACAGTATGAACTGTGGGGAGAGCGGGAATCGAACCACCTACCTTCCGGTTGAAGGACGCTCTACCGCTGAGCCACTGCCTTGAATGGATTAAAGCCTAATGGTATGTAATATATTGTTGCTTTTACAGCATGTAGAAGATTTTGATGATGATGATGCTTTATTGTCATTACAAATGTACAAGTACACTGCAACAAAATTGAATTGGGGGTGCAACATATTTAATATAGCATCCATTCTACTGATGCTTTACCTACAGCCCTTTTCCTTCATTGTATTTTAACTTGCATTCATACCCCCTGACCTTTGACCTTCTTGCAAAATCTGGTATTCACCTCTGGCTCCATAAGCTCTTTACTGTGGTCTATCCTGTGAATTTCTATGGGCCATGTCACAGTCTCTTAGTTCACCATTCTGCTTCCGTCTATGTTCACCATCAGCCCAGTTATTTCTTGGACTCGGGCCTTTTGTGAGTGGATGTGATCCAGACAGAGCCTGCCTCAGACGGAGCACTACGCTGCCATTCCCAGGCCTCCTTCTTACCCTGAGCATTTGTTCACTTTTCCCTGACCGTGTTTCCCACTGGTTCACGTTCACGTTCATTAAGATGCTAATGTTTCTGGTGTGTGAGAGGAGGACGGACAGCGAGGCGGCGAAGGAAGAATAGCCGAGAGCAGCCCTGTCTTCCTGTGAAATTGCCTTTGTGTCTGTGATGAATGGAGAGCGGAGGGAGTCTTTTACAGGCAATCGCTGAGCTGCTCTTATGAGTGAGCATTCCCCAAGAAAACTCCACATCCACAGCCCTTTAAAGTCTGCTCTTTCTTCTGAGGCGGCAGAAGGAACTGTTGTGTGCCAGTGCTGGGATTTGGATTAGGAATCACACTGTTATTCAACTCAGGGGCAGGTTTTTGATTTGGAATTATTTCCATCGTTTTTCAAGAATGGGATTGGTCACAGGGTTTGAACATGAAACAATTGTCCATTTTACCCATGAGCTTATTATTCATTTTATCCATTAATTTAATTTAGGAGAGATTTGAAGGTTAAATGGGGCCTTTGTGTCACTTGGTTATCCTCTTTAGACAGTTGTACTCCTTCTGAGGAAAAATTAAAACAGAAGACAACTCACAATGTCTTTACTTTTTAAACAACCTCGAGGAAATGTTTAAGATGAGGTATTCTGTAAATGGGCTTTTATGTGAGGTTTATGTGAGGTTTATTGGCTCTAGTAAATTGGGGATTGGAACAGGAGTACTGAGAAGGGCTTAACTTGTTGCAAAAAGGCTAATGACAAATGTTACACCTATTACCTTCTACCAGCAGTTCAAAGGTATTCATCTCAATTAACAGGGAAAGCCTACATAAACAACTTCTAAGGGTTTGTCCAATGGCTTATGAGGGTTTTATCAAGACATTTATTTATCATTTCAGTCAGATCTGTTTTTGGATGTTGGTTTTATTTTTAGAAATAATAATGAATGACCCACTGGCTTCACTACTTCTGTGCTCCTGTGTGTACGACAAAAACTAGTGCAGCACAAGCAGATGACACGTTACTATAACTGCATTTTATTGTGTGTTATCCTGTTTTACTTTCATGGTATATTCGTGAGAGTATATTATATATAGTATAACAGTCTTCGGTACTATGGTACTAAAGTTTGTTGTTACCCTCGACCTATTTGACCTTTTTGGGGGACGTTCACATATGTGGTACACTTATTGTGTCATGTACATTTAGAACATATTTGCAAAACACATTCTTGTTAACAACTTAAATGTAACCTGTAACCTTTCAAAAACTAGCTCTAAACATTCAGGGACCTATAGTTTTTATGCTTTAGCCGGAGGACCCTAAATGTTTGTATAATTAGTGCAACTAAATTTCAAGCCATATTCTCTGTAAGTTGCCCCTTTGTTTACGCAGGGCTTGTGATTTCTGGTGCCTGACACATGTATTGTGGTCTGTGTAACTTCTGTTGCCAAAATGCACAAGCAGTTCATGTTTGTTACAAAATCAAAATGTCTATGAAGTTTATAAACTCACTATAAAAGTGAAGTAGGTCACAACCAGAGGCATGTCCTAACAGGTCAGAGTCCAGTGTGTCCTAATTCTGACATAACAGTGCTCTCCCATGACAGATACATAATCCTTCTACCGCTCTACCGCTGGAAGCATTGACTATTAAGTTCAGAATGTGTTTGCTCGCCTATTTCATAATTGCATTGTGTTATTACGGCTGTGGCTTTATTTAAACACACGCACACCTAACCTGTGCCACGAGCCAATCTTGGCAGGTCTACACCGCACAGGAGCTGTTGAGAAAGCACTTGAGACATATTTGCACAAACATGTCGGCTTCTGTTGCCAGATTTGACAGTAGGTTCACTCTTCTAGTCTTTTCTATTATGTTTACTGCGGTTATATTGTTATTAGGTGTCTATAGTCCTCCCTCATTGTGGCCAGTCCCAAGGTGGTGCTGCTCTATTCTTTTCCTGCTCAGCTGTCCTTTATGTGGCGTGTGCAGGAGGAGGGCCACTCTGTGTTTCCTAATTGGTCTTCAGGGAGAGAGGACAAGAGGCTCTTGCAGTCAGAGTGAGAGAGTTGTGAGTCTCATGGGACGCCTGACCTTGTCCTACCTTTGGGACAACATTGGTGTTAAAGTGATAGCTCACTTTTCTATATTTGGGATTCTAGAGACTTTTACTTTTACTAGAAACGTCAAAGGATGTGTGTGCAGGCACAAAACATTCCTTTTGACTTTATATTTAGTCGACTCAACTGGATCTGGACAGAGCAGAGCTTCCATTCCTTGACTTATGCTAGAAGCTATAGTCCTATGACATGTTACCTCCTATAACTGGTGTGTTTTGGGAGGGAAAATCCGAGGGGATGCCCATCTGTAATATAATAACACAACCTATTAGAGATTTCTTTTGGATGTGCTTATTATATAAGTAGCCTTAGTAGGGTTGAGCAATTTTGGAAATTACTCAAATTGCAATTTTTCTCAACAAATATTGTGATTATTTATGCATTTGACACTTGACAGAAATTGATGATGTATGAAATGATATGGTCAGCCATTGTCCAGGGTGTACCCCGCATTAGGCCCAGAGTTGTCACCCACAAACCCTAACAGGACTAAGTGGAAGAAAATGAATAAATGAATGAAACAATATGAATTACATAGTTTTTGTAACCATTTAAATCACATGACTGTTTTTATTATGGCATAGCTAATTTTCTCTGACAGTGATTATCTTGGGGCCCCCAGACCTCCACAAATTCGACCCTAAATATGTTTGTAGCCCATGGGCTCCCACCTTCCTGGAGCCGGCCCTGCATGGCGCTCATGTGCATCTTTTAGACACAGTCTTGAGACAAATATAGCTGCATTTCTTGCAACACGTTTCACAAGCCTTTGCAATTTGCAGTTGTTCAGCCCTAGCCCTTAAGTTGCAGTATTTGTGTATTTTTTTACCTTTTTCTTTACTATGTATTTGTGTGGTTAAAGACGCCATGCATGCTTTTTATAAATATAACATTTATGTGCTAATCTTGACCTGGAAAGTTATTCTGAGTATGTTCTCAGTCCATGTGTAATACTTCATGTGATGTTATTTGATCTTTACATTTTTATGCATAGTAGTTGCAAGCAACAAATTTTTTGCAAATTGTCAGATTTTTTGTGATCGATTCCTTTCTGTCCATAGACAACTTCTGTTGCCAGAATGTGCACAAATCTCACAATACAAAATTAATCTATTTTTGTATACAACAGGTAATTCATGTACGCATTACTATGTATGTGTAGATTTACATTACATAATGACTTAACGTAAAATGTAACAACCTCATCAAATACATATTCATGCATAAATACATAAATATGTGTTGTATATAAGTATATCAGAAAGAATATTATTTTTGATTCTCTCGAGTCCTACCAAGCATTTGCAGGCAAATTTACATAATAAGAAATGATTACACATTAAATAGGAATAGAAACTTTAAGCTTGGAGCTAGACCACTGCAGGAAGTGATGTGTGGGTCTCTCGGTGGTGTGTGGGTGATTTTGGGTCAAATTAGGCTTTCCTCTTGATTGCTTCCTGTTAAACATTCTTCAGAACACATCAGCAGACTTTCAGTTCTTCTTTCTTATTTGCTGTTGACAGCCTGTTTTGTTGTATACTACACTTGTGCAGTAACTAAACAAGATGAAAATAAGAACAGTGTATTTGTGTTCATAATACACTCAACGTTGATAGAAAACCTCTGCAGACCCAGATCCAAGAGGAGTCTGTCAGGACCAGCTGGGGTGAGTGGACAGAGGAGAGACAAAGAGAAACCACAGAGAGACAAGGATCAGACAGTGGCAGGAGATCTCATCCGACGTCCAACTCCGGACCAGAGGCACCAGCAGAAAGACCTCTCTTCATGACTTGTGACCATGCACCTATGCCTGGATTCAAATACCAAATATCAGACCTGGATCCTGCGTCAGTCATGGCCACAGTAGATTGTCAATGAGAGTTGCTCATTGGTGCATACATTTGGTTGATTATTTTTGAATTACATGGCCTTGAGTTTTTAGCTCGTCGTTATTTTCAGCGTAGTTAGTTTTGACCGAGGGAAGACTGCGTAGTGACAAGTTTATGATTATAATTTCTTAGTCCTTGTCTTATTGTGGTTACTTGATTCCTTTATTCTTTTATCTTTATTCTCTTTGTCACTCTGGTTTATTACTATAAAACAAATATGGTTAGTGAACTAAAAGTTTATTTTTTGAGCAAACCTAGGTCAGACCTAGTTTTTCTTGGTCAGACCTCTTTAAACATGTCCCAGCTCACACACACAGAGCTGTTGGGGTCTCGTTACCATGACAACCGCCTGTTCTCATCTAAGCATCCCCCTCCTCCTCTTTTCTATTGACAGTGTGTGCCCTCTTCTGTGGCAGGAGCTGTTCGGAGCAGCGTCTTTGACTTTTACTCACCACTAAATGAGACTCACTCAACACATCCAGTAATCACTGATATTAATGCTTCTAAATGAGTGTTTGCTGTCTTTTCATATCAGTTTATTCTGAGGGCAACTCAAATATTCTCCAACAATCACATAGTAGGTTTGTAGTTTGCTGTCTCCCAGCTTTTCCTCCTCTGTACAGCTGACATAATTAAAGAATAGTCATGTGCACTGTATAAGAAGACTATAATGAGTTTTAAGTCAGGAGTAACCACTGGGTGGCTGCTGCTCATTAGCATTCAGACATTCCTCCTGTCACCTCCTCATGCAGTCCACAGTGGCACAAAGATGCCCTTTATGGCCTCGGGCCGAAGTGTCCACAAACAGGGTCAAACTTGACTTTGTCCAAACGACCTCTTCATGACTCATCTGCATCACAATCTTAGCTTTTTATATGTATTTTGCAGTGTTATAAATCATACAAATAGCTTCAATTTGCTCTGCTAACAACTTCTTGTGCAATTACCCTGCTTCAGCCTGAGCATGTGCTTTGCTGTAGGTCTATTTTTTGTTTTTGTTACCACACTGCTAGCTTTGCAATATCTTAAAAATGCATTGTTCAAAAGAAAAAGCCTTTGGACACTTTGAACATTGAATTCTCTGTAGAACCTAGCGGCAGTTGCCTATTGGTGTATTGTTAGACCTGCATACACTAGAGGTGGGACAATAACATATCTTATATATCGTTATCAGATCTTCTTGTGATACACCATCATGATACCAATTCAGATATTGTAATATTTGATCAATATTTTTCATCTGGTAAAGTTCACTTGTGTATGAAAGAGGGAAAACTAAAAACGTGATAGACCATGGTTCCTTTCAGACAAATTTCGTTAAAATGACACTACAATGCAATGGATGAACAAAAACTGCTCCTTAAATGACCCTCATTTACCAGTTACTGCCACAAAACAGAACAGTGTGTGTGTGTGTGTGTGTGTGTGTGTGTGTGTGTGTGTGTGTGTGTGTGTGTGTGTGTGTGTGTGTGTGTGTGTGTGTGTGTGTGTGTGTGTGTGTGTGTGTGTGTGTGTGTGTCTGTGTGTGTGTGTGTGTGTGTGTGTGTGTGTGTGAACAGCCCTTTGTTCTGATGTGTACCTGACAGAGGCTGATAAAGACGGCTCTCACAGTGAAAGCCACATGTTCAGACGGCACAGAGGCAGATCTTTGTGGAGACAGGCCGCTCTGTTCTGGCAGCCATGTTTGATTTGTCTTTGCTATGTGTGAGTTCCAGCTGTGTGGAAGTGCACTGATTATTCTGCAGCCTGTGTGTGTGTGTGTGACAGACTGATAAGACAGCAGGCCCAGCTCTTAATCTAAACAGATAATTTGCCCCCGAGGACCAGGCGGGGGCAGGTGGAGACGTCACATTGAAGAAAGCACCCTAGTTGTTTTAATGGCATGTTTTGATTTGCTCCAACACAAATGATGGCATTGGGTCAAAGGGCATGGGAGGGGATGAGATTCTATGAGACCTTGAGGAAAATAAAAAATATGAAAACAAAACATTACAGTTTCAACTCTGAATACTCTCATATTTGTTATTGCAATATTATAATTATTACAATATCATCAATATTACAATATTATCTTTCTCAAAATATGAATGTTTTTACAATATTATTGTTATTGCTAGTTTTTATTGCAAATAATAACTTGTATTGTAATAACATTATGGTCTATTGTTATTCATTTTTACCATATCAAAGCCCATTCAAATCAATTTCATTCAACTTTATTAAGGGAAAATTCGGTTGTTAGGTCTTAGACACAGATTGCTTGATTGTAGAGTCTTATGTCAGTCTGGAAGGAGTTCTTGTGTTGTTCTGTCCTGCAGCTCACTGATCTCAGACGAACACTGCTCTCTGTTGTTCAAAAGCCCAAAGCAAAGGGTGGGCCATGTTGTTCAGTAAACACTGAACTGATGGAGAGAGCATCAGGTGCTGGGTCTGTTCCTCGAAACCGTTCTGTTAATGATGTCACAGGCAGTGTCTGGTACAGCTCTTGGTTGAACCACGACGACATGTGACTTTCTTGATATACATCAGGTCTCAGTCCCACTGCCACAGCACCACACCCTGACAGACATCACACACAAGGCAGGCTCTCTAACTGCTCTGATCAGTGTGAGTCCATTTAAGTCCACAGATGAGTCCAGAATGTTGTTGTTTACCCAGGACTCAGTGAAAGTAAAAGGCTGCACTCATAAGTTTGTTTGTTCATCACAAGAACCTCCAGGTCAAATATCATTATCACAAGAATTTAAATAGTCCTTGCATATTGCCTGGTTTGCCGACATCTGTGCAGTCCTGATTTAAAATGTACTTCTAACATCTGTCTATTAACAATAGAATGGGTGGCTTCAGCCAATATTACTCTTCTACACATAATATATTGATTAGGGCTGGAAATTGATAAAAAAAAATAACTAATTAATCGCAGGTCTGTCTGTAATGAATTGCGATTAATTGCACCCCTAACGGGACTAAGCGGTAGAAAATGAATGAATGAATGAATGATATTTTAACAGAATTGTGATAAGTCCTACATAGAAAAGTGTAAATTAGAATGTTCAGACAGTCTTTAGTCACTATGACAGCAAGAAATTACTTAAAATTGTAAATGGCGTGTGCATTTATATAACCCTTCTGCTGTACCAAAGTGCTTCACGTCATGCTTCCATTAACGCACATTCACACCTGGTGCAGCCAGAGAGGGGGGGCTTCTCCGACCACCACCAAACACACCTCTACACTCACACACACTCATACACCAGAGCTGTGGTGAAATAAATGAGAAAGCTTTATAAAATACAGTAACTTAAAGTGCATTACCAATACATTAACTTTGTGGTTCAGAACAACAGGCCCATTTTCAGTGCCCTTAATTATGAATTACTACAGTAATAATTAAATTCACCTTTGCAAATCACGCATATTACTCTGCTTTGAATTGTCCATAATAATAGTGATAATAAAGGATTTGTGCATCAGGAGGGGTCGGACTTTACACAAATAGACAATTTGTAGTCCTCTCTGTAGTAATAGAGACACTGCTGTTCCACCGGGTGACTTAATGGCAGCACTTAAACACATTTAGGAAAAGCTAAAGTACAGTTTTCAAGGGCATTAGCCGAGAGAGGAAGAGGCTAATGCTCCTCATCCATCATACATGTGAGTTCACTAATGGAGCTGAAGAGCCTATTCACAGGACCTGGTTGTACCCAGATGGACCAGGGCTGGGAGAGGTCCCACTGGAAAACACTGAGAGTAGCCTGGATCTGAATGTTACTCTACATACAACATGTAAACAGTGCATTAACTAAAGTTAGGAGAATATTGACATTGAGTGTTGCTTCGTAATGTACTAACAGCTACAATGTAATGTAATAATAGCTACTGCTTATTGTTTTGTAAATGTGGTCATTTTAGGTCACAATAAGATTTGGGAGTTTGCAGAAAGTCATGGTTAACGCCCCAAAAACTAATCTATGTCAACTAAAAATAGTACATTCAATTCTTCAATGTTCATTTAAATATTTGGTGCATAAAGGATATTGCCACAATAAAAGCTGCTGAGAGATTATTCTGATTTCTGGTTTGGGTGGCCAGGCTGGTTGTGATGTGAAAGTTTATGCTTTAAAGTACAATTTAATTTTTTTCTTCTCATTCATTCATTCATTTTCTTCCGCTTAGTCCTGTTAGAGGTCACGGGTGACTGGAGCCTATCCCAGCAGCTTTAGGCCTGAGGCGGGGTAACAGTTACTGCTTAAATCCTGGAACCTCTTCTACAAAATACTGAGCTGTCCTGGAGCTATTAGCCTTAGCTCAACAAGCTAACAGTATAGCTAAAATAGTTTAGAAGAAGAAGAAAAAAGGTTTAATAGTTATGCACAGAATCAGGAAAATGTGATGTGGTTGCTGATTATTCCAACGTGATATGACTTACCTGACCCTCCACTGGGCAGAGCAAAACCTTTTGAATAATAAATCCAGGGTTTTATACTAACTTCCTCTACTCCCACTGACTTTTTATTTATTTAAAGCCATAATTGCCCAATAAATCTGGCAGGCTGTTTATTTTTATCATATAAAATACATTTTATTGCATTCCAGGAACCTCTGCAATGTGGACATTGTAAGTCTAATAAGCCCTATTGGCACAGAATTAGTATTACCCCAAAAGCAATAAAAAACATAAAACATTACCCGTTTGTCTTTTAAACCCAACCAATAGCTTCTTTGTATGTTTTCCTGTCTGTCACTTTCTGCATTGACCCCAGGTAATAAGGTAATACTAATCTCATGCAAATCGGGCTTGAAAATATTGCACTGGTCTCTCTCGTGTTTCTTCCTCAGCCCTGATCTTTAGTCATTATAAATTATTGACACTGATCTAATGGTCTCAGTAACTGTCATTGACCAGTCTGTCTGTCCGGCTCATTGCCTCCTGTGTAAGGATCTATCATAACCCTTAATAAACTGTCTGTGTCCTATTCAGCACATTACTCAAATAAATCAACAAGTGTATGAAAGCCCTAGAGCTGGACCTAGATTTCCCACCGTGTCTCCTTTCAGCCCCTATGCTTTGTAATTGCTTTTGTCTGAATTGAATTTGCAGCAGAAAGACGAGCTGGTCTTTCTCAGAGATGTGTCCAGCTCTTTTTAGAAGCTGTCTCTTTGTTCACAGCTACAGTCCTGTTTGCTTAATTCTTTGACTTTGCTTTGTTGAGCCTTCGTGAGTCTTCAGTCATTTTGCCAATCTCATAAATTACACTACTTCAAAATGTATAAATTACAATAACAGGAGCTTTTCCAGACTAATATCAAGACATTCTAATGTGACAAAATGTTGAAACAAACTGAGGAAAACTGCAGCAGCTCTTCAGTCCATCTAGTGGCACATCATGATATGACACAAAATAAATAAATTGAATTAATACAGTTTATTTGAGTTTTCAATTTTGAGCAATGTCAAAAATAACCATGAAGCGATAGTTCTTCTGTCTGCTGCACTGTACACTGTGTTAACACTGACGCTAACACCCGAGCAGCTCAAGTAAAGTCCATAATGACTCTAAAGACACTAACAAATCACCATGTTATGGACGTCATATTAACAACGTGGCAGGAAATGTTTAAACTGGAACCACATATCATCTGTGCTGCTGTGTTCTTTGTTGATTTATGCAAATTAGCTAAGTGCCCCGGAGCACTTTTTGTGTCTTTTAACAAGACTTTGTTATGTATAGGCCTAATGTACAATATGTAGCTGTTTGGCACAGCTTTAGGAGTTACAGCTTCTTATCGCAAAAAGGAGAGTAGTTAAATGCAATATGCAGCATGATTTGTTGAGGTCTGTGACTCACAAAATAATATGTTGAAATAAGCCTGTCTCGACGTCTGCACCAAGCTTCAACTGGTGTAGGCTCAGCACAACTGTTAATCAGACGTAGAGCTTTTTCTGCTCCATTACTGCTCTTCCATTCAACTGCCAGCTTTAACAGTAGATCTTCATGACAAGTTTTTAGATTGACATGTCAAGTTGTGTATGCCAGAGGTGATGTTTGGTCATTTTAGATGTTTTAATGGATAATTTCACCCGTGAACTCAAAATGACAAATAACATGTATTTCACAAATAACAGCAAGTATTAATATACGTTATTTTACACGAGTCACTTTAACAAGTAACAAAAAATGAACGCACCTTAAATAGAATATAAATGGAGGAGATAGAGACTCAGGCAGAGACACTGTCAATCAGACTCACACTAGTTATAGATTTAGAGAAAATCACTGTTCACAGGGACAGGGACTACTGAAATAAATTCAGAGCAATAGCGGTGTATAGGAGTAAAACAGGCCATAACCTGACATGAAGCAGCACGCAGCTGGATGAATAGATAATGAATTATGAGACAAACAGATAAAACCCCACAGCGTTCAATCGTGGCTCTACTGCAGGAAGAGGTCTGGGCACGGAGCAGGTGTGTAAAGGTGTGTAAAGGTGTGTAAAGCCAAGCGCGTCCTTGTTTTGGACATGAGGACTTAACACACACAATCTACTCAGTGAGATGCTATATGCTATTGTCTTTGCGTAAAAACAGCTGTTATGTCCTTCATGCCATTGAACAGTGCATATTTGCTCCATCCTTTGATAAATCAGTCCACAATGACATTAGATTAAATACAAGTTCAGCTGGTACTTACTTTCTCGTTTTCCATCGATGTCCAGCAGCTCAGTCCAAACATGGCTTGTTTCTTCTGTTATTGTTCAAAAAGTCTGCGCTTCTTTTTGTGGCTGACGCAGTGTTTAGTGTCCTGCTGTGATCAGGTGGCTGTGCACGCAGGCCTGAATAAGAAGCCTCAGGACACCCACGGTGGTGCATGGCAGCTCGTCCACGCCTACGTCAGGTTAGTGATGAGCAAATCAGCCATGTGTCACTGACTATGAGCCTTTCACCAGTCGTAAGATTGTGCCCCTTGTGTCACTACAGCTGGGAACATTGAGCTCATTTATTTATTAAGTTAAGTTTGTTTACTGTTAGAGTCATAACTTTTGACCTTATGACCTACTGATGAAATTCTACATGGATTCTTTTTTGTTCTCTCATTTCTTAGCTAAACTGAGGTTTAAGGCTTTGATAAATGTATACTGACTTTTAAGAGTGAGTGGGAGATAAAGGCCAGTGATGAACTGACACTTCTTACAAACATCATAACTCCAGTGTTAATTTATGACTGACTCATAATTGTGCCTCGTCGTTTTGATGGTCTACGTTATTGTGCACAAGTCTGAGTCTAAGTCCGAGTCATTAGTTCACAAGTCTGAGTTTTGTAACGTCCTTGGGTCTAAGATTACACGTGTCTAATCCATCAAAAGCAAGTCAAGCATTGAGGCTTATGCTTGAGTCAAGACACAGGTCACTAAAGTGAGCCCGGTGACTGGATCTAGTGTGATCAATGTCACACCAAGAACATGCCAGTATTGACAATATAAGATTTTGCAAACAGCAACAAAAATAAATTAACAAATAGAGTTGTGTGCAGAAGTTAAGGGTTTCTTGGTGTCTCTAAGCATATTTAAACTATTATTATGGAGCCATTTAGTCTTTCTCCTGCAGGTCCTACCCTTGACACTAGTGCATCTCTGATTTAGATTGTTTGCCCAAATAGGAAAGAGGGTATCTGGGGGGGTCTGCCGAAGGGTAGCCAAAGCGCTCCTTAGAACTGGGTCAGTGTGATAAATTTTCTCGTCTGGCTCTAGCTAATGGTAGATTAGCATAAGTTTCACTCCTAAACATCTCCTGTACTACAGCCAGCAGCCGACCCTGGAATGTATCAGTCAAAAGTTTTTGCTTAAACAAGATCCTTTTGTGTGGGAACTGTGTGTGCTGTCAGTGAGATGGTAGAGAACATGTACAAGTATTTAGGCTATACAAGATGCAGTGGCTCAGTGGTAGAGCGGTCGTCCTATAACCAGATGGTTGGTGGTTTATATCCCGCTCTCCCCAGTGCATACTGTCGTTGTGTCTTTGGGAAAGACAGTAGTTGTCCAGCTGTGACACTGGTGTGTGAATGTGTGAGTGTATTGGGTGGAGGTCGGAGAGGCCGTTGGCGTGGACTAGCTGCCACGTCTCCCTCAGTCTGCTCCAGGGCAGCTGTGGCTACAAAAAACTAGTTTACCATCACCAGTGTGTGACTGTGGAGTGAATGAATAATGGACTCTGTAAAGCACTTTGAGTATTGTGAAAAGCTTATTAGGCCCGAGCCGGTGACCGGGAGGGCCTATTGTTTTTGCTTGGATTTTTTTTTTTTTTTTTTTTTTTTTTTTTTTTTATTGTGACCAAATGATCCTAAATTTGACCCAGTGAACATGCACGAAAAGTCATTTTTATTGGTCCCAGACTTCAAGCTCGGCGAAAATGGTATGTTTTTGAAGTCGCCGAAAAAAAAATACGAGAAATGACTCAGTGGCGACCCCTACAAAATCAAAATACATTGGGCCTATGGAAAGTGAAAGTAACTTTTTTCCAACGTAGAAAAATGAAACTTGGTAAATCCATAGGACACCTCAGGGCAAACAGAAAAGTCAATGACAGTCACACCCTAAACTCAACAGGAAGTCCGCCATGTGGGGTGAAACGCGCGGCCACTAAAATCGCACCCCTTGCGCAGAAAGATGCAAATCATTGTGTTTTAATCTAAATGGCCCCAAATTTGGTGAGTATCATCTAGACACATATGCCAACCTAAGTTGTAACTTTGTTGTTGATATCTTATCGGGTATGGGTGTGGCAAGCCTGTAACGAGGTGGCCATTTTTGTGAAAATAAAACGTCTCTTAACTCTCAAATGCCTTCTCGGATCGAGTTGGACCCAAAAAGGCGTTTGTGCACATTCATGACCTGAACACAAAGATATGTAAATAAAAGGGTTATCTTTAGAAATGGCTCTCCAGCGCCCCCTACAAACTTATAATGGGACCCAAGAATTTAGTTTGTCATAGAGACATAAAATTTGGTACACACATCTCTTATGTCATGACGAGCATAAAAGCCAATGACAACCACCCCCATCTATAAATGTGTTGCCATAGCAACGTCCCAAAAATGTGAAAAAAGTCAATGGGAAGTGAAATTTTTAGTTTGTTGTAGGCAAATGAAACTTGGTACACACATCCATCATGGGCTTATGAACAAAAAAGCCAATGGGGACCACACCCTATCACACACGGGAAGGCGGCCATTTTGAATTGAAAATGTGAACCGACTTAAAATACACCTCTTTTTTAAAAGAACACAGACAATAGCTGCTTCATTCCACAGACACCAAACTTGGGCAAAATGAGCTAAACACATGTATATAAAATAGACAAGTGTTTTTCTAGACTTTTTTGCTCGAGTTATATTTTTTTTTATTATAATTTGGTATATTTTTTTTTAGTATAATTTTTCTGCAAAATGATCCTCAATTTAACCCAGTAAACCAACAACTAAAAGTCATTTTTATTGGTCCCAGACTTCAAGCCCGGCAAAAAATTTATGTATTTAAAGTCCCGAAAAAAATACGAAAAATGACTCAGTGGCGACCCTAGAAAAGTCAAAATACATTGGGCCTATGGAAAAAGAAAGTAACTTTTTTCCAACGTAGAAAAATGAAACTTGCTACATCCATAGGACACCTCAGGGCAAACAGAAAAATGTATTACAGCCATATCGTAAACTCAACAGGAAATCTACTATGTTGGGTGTATGCGTGACCACCTAAATTGCACCCCTTGTGTCTAAAGGCTTTTCAACTAAACAGCTCCAAATTTGGTGAGTATCATCTAGACACGTGTGCAAAAAGTTATCAATTTGTTTTTGATAGATTTGTGGCTGTGGTCGTAATGAGTCTGTGAAGAGGCAACTATTGGGAAATAAATGCCATTTCCCAATTGCCAGGATCCTTCTCAACAGAAAATGTTGGGTGGAATACATGACCACCTAAATCGTACACTTTGTGCTAAAGGGTTTTCATCTAAACAGCTCCAAATTTGCTTTAAAGCACGACATGCAATCCTCCGAATATATGTGTCCCCGCGGTCTCAAGGGAGGCGAGGGCCTTTATCGCCGCTTGCGGCTTTAATTAGGCCCGAGCCGGTGATGACCGGGAGGGCCTATTGTTTTTGCTCAGATTTTATTTTTTATTTTTTTTCTTCCGACCAAATGATCCTAAATTTGACCCAGTGAACATGCACGAAAAGTCATTTTTATTGGTCCCAGACTTCAAGCTCGGCGAAAAATTTATTTATTTGAAGTCGCCCAAAAAAAAAATATGAAAAATGACTCAGTGGCGACCCCTACAAAAGTCAAAATACATTGGGCCTATGGAAAGTGAAAGTAACTTTTTTCCAATGTAGAAAAATGAAACTTGGGTATTCCATAGGACATCTCAGGGCAAACAGAAAAGTCAATGACAGCCACACCCTAAACTTAACAGGAAGTCCGCCATGTGGGGTGAAACGCATGGCCACTAAAATCGCGACCCTTGCGAAAAAAGATGCAAATCATTGTGTTTTAATCTAAATGGCCCCAAATTTGGTGAGTATAATCTAGACACGTGTGCCAACCAAAGTTGTGACTTTGTTGTTGATATCTTATCGGGTATGGGTGTGGCAAGCCTGTAACGAGGTGGCCATTTTTGTGAAAATTAAATGTCTCTTCACTCTCAAACGCCTTATCGGATCGAGTTGGACCCAAAAAGGCGTTTGTGCACATTCATGACCTAAACACAAAAATATGTAAATAAAAGGGTTATCTTTAGAAATGGCTCTCCAGCGCCCCTACAAACTTATAATGGGACCCAAGAATTTAGTTTGTCATAGAGACATGAAATTTGGTACACACATCTCTTATGTCATGACGAGCATAAAAGCCAATGACAACCACCCCTATCTATAAATGTGTTGCCATAGCAACGTCCCAAATATTTGGAAAAAGTCAATGGGAAGTGAAATTTTTAGTTTGTTGTAGGCAAATGAAACTTGGTACACACATCCAGCATGGGCTTATGAACAAAAAAGCCAAAGGGGACCACACCCTATCACACACGGGAAGGCGGCCATTTTGAATTGAAAATGTGAACCGACTTAAAATACACCTCTTTTTTAAAAGTACACAGAAAAAAGCTGCTTCATTCCACAGACACCAAACTTGGGCAAAATGAGCTAAACACATGTATGTAAAAGAGACAAGTGTTTTTCTAGACTTTTTTGCTCGAGTTATATTTTTTTTATTATAATTTGGTATATATTTTTTATGATAATTTTTCTGCAAAATTATCCTCAATTTGACCCAGTAAACGTGCAACTAAAAGTAATTTTTATTGGTCCCAGCCTTTAAGCCTGGCGAAAAATTTATGTATTTGAAGTCGCCGAAAAGAAAATACGAAAAATGACTCAGTGGCGACCCCTACAAAAGTCAAAATACATTGGGCCTATGGAAAGTGAAAGTAACTTTTTTCCAACGTAGAAAAATGAAACTTGGTACATCCATAGGACATCTCAGGGCAAACAGAAAAGTTTATTACAGCCATATCGTAAACTCAACAGGAAATCTACTATGTTGGGTGGAATGCGTGACCACCTAAATTGCACCCCTTGTGTCTAAAGGCTTTTCATCTAAACAGCTCCAAATTTGGTGGGTATCATCTAGACACGTGTGCCAAAAAAATTATCTATTTGTTTTTTGATACATTTGTGGCTGTGGTCGTAATGAGTCTGTGAAGAGGCAACTATTGGGAAATAAATGCCATTTCCCAATTGCCAGGATCCTTCTCAACAGAAAATGTTGGGTGGAATACATGACCACCTAAATTGTACACTTTGTGCTAAAGGGTTTTCATCTAAACAGCTCCAAATTTGCTTTAAAGCACGACATGCAATCCTCCGAATATATGTGTCCTCGGTCTCAAGGAGGCGAGGGCCTTTATCGCCGCTATGCTTTAATTATTAGGCCCGAGCCGGTGATGGCCGGGAGGGCCTATTGTTTTTGCTCGGATTTTTTTTTTTTTTTTTTTTCTCTTTCTTCTTCTCCCCATATGATCCTAAATTTGACCCAGTGAACATGCACGAAAAGTCATTTTATTGGTCCCAGACTTCAAGCTCGCGAAAAATTTATGTATTTGAAGTCCAAAAAAATACGAAAAATGACTCAGTGGCGACCCCTACAAAATCAAAATACATTGGGCCTATGGAAAGTGAAAGTAACTTTTTTCCAACGTAGAAAATGAAACTTGGTATATCCATAGGACACCTCAGGGCAAACAGAAAAGTCAATGACAGTCACACCCTAAACTCAACAGGAAGTCCGCCATGTGGTGAAACGCTACGCCACTAAAATCGCACTTTGCGCAGAAAGATGCAAATCATTGTGTTTTAATCTAAATGGCCCCAAATTTGGTGAGTATCATCTAGACACGTGTGCCAACCAAAGTTGTGACTTTGTTGTTGATATCTTATCGGGTATGGGTGTGGCAAGCCTGTAACGAGGTGGCCATTTTTGTGAAAATAAACGTCTCTTAACTCTCAAACGCCTTCTCGGATCGAGTTGGACCCAAAAAGGCGTTTGTGCACATTCATGACCTGAACAAAAAAATATGTAAATAAAAGGGTTATCTTTAGAAATGGCTCTCCAGCGCCCCTACAAACTTATAATGGACCCAAGAATTTAGTTTGTCATAGAGACATAAAATTTTGTACACACATCTCTTATGTCATGACGAGCATAAAAGCCAATGACAACCACCCCTATCTATAAATGTGTTGCCATAGCAACGTCCCAAAAATGTGAAAAAAGTCAATGGGAAGTGAAATTTTTAGTTTGTTGTAGGCAAATAAAACTTGGTACACACATCCACCATGGGCTTATGAACAAAAAGCCAATGGGGACCACACCCTATCACACACAGGAAGGCGGCCATTTTGAATTGAAAATGTGAACCGACTTAAAATACACCTCTTTTTAAAAGTACACAGAAAAAGCTGCTTCATTCCACAGACACCAAACTTGGGCAAAATGAGCTAAACACATGTATGTAAAAGAGACAAGTGTTTTTCTAGACTTTTTGCTCGAGTTATATTTTTTTATTATAATTCGGTATATATTTTTTATTATAATTTTTCTGCAAAATGATCCTCAATTTAACCCAGTAAACGAACAACTAAAAGTCATTTTTATTGGTCCCAGACTTCAAGCCCGGCAAAAATGTATGTATTTGAAGTCCCGAAAAAAATACGAAAATGACTCAGTGGCGCCCTAGAAAAGTCAAAATACATTGGGCCTATGGAAAGTGAAAGTAACTTTTTCCAACGTAGAAAATGAAACTTGGTATATCCATAGGACACCTCAGGGCAAACAGAAAAGTCAATGACAGTCACACCCTAAACTTAACAGGAAGTCCGCCATGTGGGATGAAAGGCGCGCCACTAAATTCGCACTTGCGCAGAAAGATGCAAATCATTGTGTTTTAATCTAAATGGCCCCAAATTTGGTGAGTATCATCTAGACACATGTGCCAACCAAAGTTGTGACTTTGTTGTTGATATCTTATCGGGTATGGGTGTGGCAAGCCTGTAACGAGGTGGCCATTTTTGTGAAAATAAAACGTCTCTTAACTCTCAAACGGCTTCTCGGATCGAGTTGGACCCAAAAAGGCGTTTGTGCACATTCATGACCTGAACACAAAAATATGTAAATAAAAGGGTTATCTTTAGAAATGGCTCTCCAGCGCCCCTACAAACTTATAATGGGACCCAAGAATTTAGTTTGTCATAGAGACATAAAATTTGGTACACACATCTCTTATGTCATGACGAGCATAAAAGCCAATGACAACCACCCCTATCTATAAATGTGTTGCCATAGCAACGTCCCAAATATTTGGAAAAGTCAATGGGAAGTGAAAATTTTAGTTTGTCGTAGGCAAATGAAACTTGGTACACACATCCAGCATGGGCTTATGAACAAAAAGCCAATGGGGACCACACCCTATCACACACGGGAAGGCGGCCATTTTGAATTGAAAATGTGAACCGACTTAAAATACACCTCTTTTTAAAAGAACTCAGAAAATAGCTGCTTCATTCCACAGACACCAAACTTGGGCAAAATGAGCTAAACACATGTATGTAAAAGAGACAAGTGTTTTTCTAGACTTTTTGCTCGAGTTATATTTTTTTATTATAATTTGGTATATTTTTTTATTATAATTTTTCTGCAAAATGATCCTCAATTTGACCCAGTAAACGTGCAACTAAAAGTCATTTTTATTGGTCCCAGACTTCAAGCTCGCGAAAAATTTATGTATTTGAAGTCGAAAAAAATATGAAAAATGACTCAGTGGCGAATTCCCTACAAAAGTCAAAATACATTGGGCCTATGGAAAGTGAAAGTAACTTTTTCCAACGTAGAAAAATGAAACTTGGTACATCCATAGGACACCTCAGGGCGAACAGAAAAATGTATTACAGCCATATCGTAAACTCAACAGGAAATCTACTATGTTGGGTGTATGCGTGACCACCTAAATTGCACCCCTTGTGTCTAAAGGCTTTTCATCTAAACAGCTCCAAATTTGGTGAGTATCATCTAGACACGTGTGCCAAAAAAATTATCAATTTGTTTTTTGATAGATTTGTGGCTGTGGTCGTAATGAGTCTGTGAAGAGGCAGCCATTTCTTTGGGAAATAAATGCCATTTCCCAATTGCCAGGATCCTTCCTTTAGAGGAGGCCCATCCAGAGCCAAGGCTAGAGTCTTAGAAAACTCCTCAGAATCATTTGGAACTTGTAACCTTGTACTTTTAGACAAGTTATATTTACATTTTGTCTTTTAAACAGGGGTGCAGCGATTCCTGAGTCATCTCAAATCTCCAGCCAGTACTTTGTTTTTCTCGCCTTAGCCCAAGCATAATCTATTATTTCCAAAGGTTCAGACAGCTCCCAGGAAAACCAGAGATTGTGGAGACCTTTAACTCTAAAGTTAGGTTACAAGGTGGTGTAGCAGGCCCAAGCAGTAGCACAGGCCCGGTTATTTGACATTACCGTGAAGTTTACGCTTTAAAGCACGAAATGAAATCCTCCGAGTGCATGTGTCCCCGCGGTCTCAAGGGAGGCGAGGGCCTTTATCGCCGCTTGCGGCTTTAATTATTATTATTATTATTATTATTATTATTATTATTATTATTATTATTATAAAAGCTACTGTAGATGTTTTGAACTCTTTTATTCTGGACTTGAACAAAACACCAAATAACACCACATGGTGGCATCAGAATATTTTCTAACCTGTGCTTCCTCATCAAAGACTGTTAAACAGAAATCTGCCTGATGAGATTAGCATGCACATTGCAAGGACCTCTGTAGCCGTTCCTGCACTTGTTTCTTGCCTAGTAGTCTTGTGCTCTGGGAGCTAGCAGTTGTTCCCATTAGGGGTGTGCCGGTTTCAGAATTGGTGATGACGGTTATGACGTGAGTCAAATGTGACGGTTCATAACATAACCGTCAGGGGGTCTGGGGGGGGCGTGGGGGGTATTAGTTTGAATAAACGAGCAGACACTGATTAGCTACTTGCTCTATGTTTATTTAAAATTAACAGCAAGACAACTAGCAGTGAATGTGCTTATTAAATGAATCACACACAGTGAACAAATCCTTAACAAAGAAAAAAAAAAAAAACCTTTGCAATGAATGTGCTTTGTTTTAAATAAATCACACACAGTAAATAAAACCAAGTTCCGTGACAGGAACACCAACATGTTCACTTTCCTCGGTTTTAGTGACGATCTGACAGGGGTAGCTATGTTCCCTGCAGTGCTAAAAACTCGCTCTGATGCTGTGCTTGTAGCACAAATACACATGTATTTACATGCCTAATTTTGCTAAGAGCGGATAGCGTGTTTCATTGTCTCGCCACCATGCTAGTGGATCTGCCGTAGAGTCAATTGGTTGTTCTTGGAGATAGCGGGTTAACGCTGTGTCAGCGCGCGCTCTGATCGGTAAAGGGGCAGAGATTTCAGACCTCAGTTTATTAAGGAGATCTCCAGGATTGTGCACAGCACAGACTTCTCCCTCATCTCCAGCAGCAGCAGCCTCCGTCCGAAGCACCACTAACTCCGCCCCCGTTTCCCTCGTCAGCTGATACAGTTTACCCCCGAAGTGCATCTTTTGTCTCCCCCAATCCATCCCCCCTATTGCCTCTGTATCGTGGGTCAAGGAAAGATGACTTTGCCAAAAGCTCCTGAGTGGCTGGCACTGTATTTGTGCTAATGTATGAGGCATAGGCCTACGCTGAGTTTCATTTACGATGAGATGCGCTCTAGTTCACAGTGCAGTGCAAGTGAACGCGGCGCGCTGGCGCTTCCATGTCACGGTTATCATTGTCTGCTATATTTGCTTTTTATTTATTAAAATACATGCAATTGGTTAATGAAACATTTATTAAAATTAAGATAACATTTGTACAAAACAGAATTCGTTTTTAAGAAAGGTTTTCTACAAAGCAAAATTTAATGAAGTGGTAAATATAAAAAATATTTTAATGACACGGTTTTGGCGGTTATAGAGTTCTAATGACGGTGTTCAACTATAACCGCCAATCACACGGTTATATAATAACCGTCACACCCCTAGTTCCCATATGAACAATGCAGTAACCTTGACATTGCATTTATCCATAAGATTTCACTCAGGCAGAGAAATAAACAGACGCCAAACCTCAGTATTTGTATCTATCAACAAAAAGAAGCCCAAAATGTCATTTATCAGATGTAAAACTTTACTAAATAATAATACAAAAGCACATACCAAACCAGTGCCATTGTAGAAGATATTAGATAGAGTCCTGATTGTGTTCTTAGAGTTCTGGGTGTAGTCACATTGTTTAGCAGTGCATTAGTTCCTCCGAGATGCTCTTTAAAAATGCCAACCACATTACATGTGTCCTTCTTTTTCTGTCCTTCTCTGATAACACAGTCATGACACTGATTCTAAAATCCTGCTGTCATAACCCTTAACAGGGAAAACAGTTCACTCACTCCAAACGCTTTTTTCTCTCCTCTATTAGGAATTGGGAAGAACGTCATCTGCGACCGGACCGCCACACCTCTGGATGCCTTCAGGATGATGTCAGCGGCCCAGTATTACCCCAAACTGCTGAGCATCATGGGAAATGTGCTGCGCTTCCTGCCTGCCTTTGTTCAGATGAAGGAGCTGATAGAGGAAGGGTACGTCGGGGAGCTGCTGGTCTGTGAGGCCCAGGTGAGGAAATACTACGTGTATAATAATGATGGGGCCTAAGGTTTTCATTTTGAATTACCATTTCTCAGTTGGAGTCCGTTTCTATTGTTGTTGTTGTGTAATGATTTACCAACTGAATGTTTTCTAGCTTGTACCACTTGAAACCTTTAGGATATGACAGAGTGAGCAGGTCATGTCCTATGAAGGATTCAACAATATCTGATCATAGTGCAATTCAAATTTTGTTACAACACCCTAGGACTGGGCAATAAATCAAATGAATTTGAGTTTTTGCACAATGTCAAAAATAACAATATTGCTAAACTAAAATTCAGAAAAATATTTTCCTTTTAAAGCTGTGTTATGGCTAATGCTGCTGCTAGTGCCAGAGCAGCTTAAATAATGTCCATAAAGACTCTGTAGACACTAAAGACACTAATAATCCCCAGAGAGATGAGTTTAGTGAAGAGACAGGACCTTGTTATAAACAGGAACAAAGTAACATCTGAACAGCAACCTATTTTGTTTATTTGTGCATGCGGTCGGAGCCTTTTTAGTATTTTTTAACAAGACTTTGTGTTGTGCAAATGGTGTATCTAACCTAAACTGTTTTATTTTCTGTGGGTAATGCTCACACTGTTGCTTTGCTGTTATTGTTTTGAGTTGACATTGGGCAGAAATAATAAATGTAACATTTTAATTAAAAAAAATATTTAACACATAAAATACAAACAAAATTACACTTTTAGGTCAATAAAGACTACTCACTTTCTACCCTATAAACAAATGTGGTACTTTGAGAATTTTGAGAGATTTTGGGACATTTATTAAACATAATGTAACACTTTGTATGTTCTTCAGGTGCACAGTGGCAGCCTGCTGGGGAAGAAGTACAACTGGAGCTGTGACGACCTGATGGGTGGAGGCGGCCTTCACTCCGTTGGAAGCTACATCATCGACCTGCTGACCTTTCTGACGGGTCAGCGTGCCGCAAAGGTTCACGGCTTCCTCAAGACCTTTGTAAAGCAGACCGACCACATCCAGGGGATCCGCCAGATCACCAGCGACGACTTCTGCACTTTCCAGATGGTCCTGGAGGGCGGGGCCTGCTGCACCGTCACACTCAACTTCAACGTACCGGGGGAGTTCCGACAAGAGGTGATTGTGGTCGGGACAGTCGGGAGGCTAACGGTAACAGGCACGGACTTATACGGACAGAAGAACAGCGGGGGGCCCGAGCTCCTGCTGAAAGACTCCACCCCTCTAGAGAAGGCCTCTCTACCAGAGAAGGCCTTCAGTGACATTCCTTCTCCGTACCTTATTGGGACTATCCGAATGATCCAGGCAGTGCGGGAGGCTTTCCAGGACCAGGACGACCGGCGCACGTGGGACGGCAGACCTCTGACCATGGCGGCCACCTTTGAGGACTGTCTTCATGCTCTCTGTGTGGTGGACACCATCAAGAAGTCCAACCAGTGTGGGGAGTGGCAGAACATAGTGGTGATGACGGAGGAGCCGGAGATCAGCCCGGCGTACCTGATCAGTGAGGCCATGCGGCGCAGCAGGATGTCCCTCTACTGTTAGCACCTGCTCACCTTAGGACATGTGTTTTATTCAATTCTGGGGATGTGTGTTGGCCTTGTTACACAATCAATCTTTTACCTGTTCACACCTGGTGCTAACATGAGGAAGTCCATGTTTTCTGGCGCTTTAGCTTCATATTTAAAGATGCAGTGTGTAGTTGTTGGTAGTTGTTGGGCTGATGACAGAGGGGGATCTTTGCCCTCTACAGGCTCAAAGTACAGTGACCAGGGAAGCTCTGTATAAGAACCATGTGTTTTAAATTTTAAGCATGAAGTGGTCTTGAGTTTTATTTTCAGCCCATTGTTTGAGATTCCAAAAGTAAAAGAAGCATTTACTGGCATTTAGTCTGACACGTTCTGTCCTTGTAGACCAGTTCTCTATTCTGCAATTCAATTCATTCAGTTTTTTATTGACAATAAAACTATTTGGACTATAGAGTTTCTTAAGGCACCTGCTCATTTGTTCTTATGTGCAGGTCTGTCCCGCAAAAGATTTATATTATACTGCAAAAGCTTATATTATGTCACTTTTTTGCCTCTTCTATGTAAATAAGATTAGATAAATCTTATGTGATGTTTTTATCGACAAAATGAGGGTCCAGCTGATAAAGTCTGCATTCAGGCTTCTCTTTGGTTTTATGCATTTTGTGTCACCACAAATATATTCTGTGAAGCTTACTTTTTTGTTTCAAGTTTGAGCCATGCAAAGTTACTTTACCAGTTACTTTTTATCTGTTCTAATATAACTGTATATTTCACACTGCACCTTTAAACTGAACAGCCTATTACTCTGCATATGTGCTTTAGTTACAGTCAACAAGATCATCATGCCTTTATATTGAAGTTGTTGGTATTTGCTAAGAAAAGCAGTGTTTGTAAATAATATGTGTACAAAAAGTATTTCACATATGAGAGGGTCATTGGTACCAGATAATATTTATTGTGTTAAAGTTGTTAAAGTTGACATTTATTATGGTAAGTCACACAACACAAAGTAGATTATGTGAATGATAATTGTTAATTTGGGTCACAACTAAATGAACAAACAATTAACCAATCCGATCCATTCTTTATTTGAAATATTTATTGCAGGGATCTGATCTCATGTGGACACAGAGAAATGCATCACCAGGTGTGAACAAAAAAGCCCATGACAAAACAAAGCTTACAAAAACTCTGATGCTTATGCTGCCACAACAGTAGTAAAAACAAACAACAAACCTTTATTTATGGGACTCTTCCGTACAACTGCGCACCGTTCTATCTGAGCCCGGCAGTGGAAACTATCAGCTGCTTCGGTTTTCAACTCCAAAACCAATGCAACTAATATGGACCGGCCTTTTCATTGCACCTCTCGTCTTTGATCTGTGAGACACACCCGCGGAGCACTTGAAACTGTGCAGCTGTGTTCTGATCTGTATTTGCTTGGTGAATGTTAAATCGGTGTGTTGGATGTCTGTCTGCTTTGTGTGCGTCCTCTGTAGGTTTGCAACAGTAAAGGATCAATGTTTTGTCTTGTGGGTCAGTCTCTGGGCTGGTTTTTGTGAGCAGGCGCCAGCGTTTTCTCCAGTAAAGCGGAATGTCTCCCCTCATATGAGTTTACATTTGTCCTTCATCATTTTTGCCCAAAACTGTTCCACTTGTCTTTCTCTTAGTTAAAGATGCAGTAGTCAGGATGTTTCCATTGTTTTATTAGTTTAGTCATGCATAATAGAGCAACACATTTTTAGTCACAGACAAAACAGGAGGTTCTTTGTTCGTAATAACTTTTGACATGTAATTGAGCCATCCATGCTGTGCAAAAGAATGCTCAGTGTTTAGTGTTCACACTTCAAGTACATCTTTGCTCTGAGTTGATTTAAGTGAAAGACCATTGCTGACTTACAAGCCAAAAAATTGATTTTTGTACGCTTCCTCGTGCGGTTTCAAGTTCTTAATCTGTGCTGAATTACTATCTATGTAACGACTACTGAAAATGTACATATGAAAATGTTATAAAACAACACGTCTACGGAAATATGTGTTATGTATTTTTGTTGTGCACCAAGGAACTGTCAACCAGACACTGCTCTGTTATTAAGTTATTTATTTGAATTAAAGTGCATAAAAATATGGGATACAAACAGATTGGATCAGCTTCTTTAATAAAGCAAATTAGTCTTCTCTGATATGAAAAGCATTATGTCTTCATATGTAACATAATTTAACATTATAAAAAACTGCTCACTGTATATAGAAATAGCACTTTTTAAAGGGACTGTATGTAGTATGAAATATGAAAAAAACACCAGAGCGAAAATAAACAGACAGTTTGCCAAAATGTCTAAAGCTGGGATTGCTTGGGATTGCAGGCTGTCATATCATAGTGTGCCACTAGATGGAGCTCTTTCAGTCACCCACACTCTTGCCCCAGGGCTTATTACATTTATTCAGGTTTCAAGGTGAAAACATTTCATTTTCAACTTTTTCAATTCTGACTTCAACCTGTACCAGAGCTGGGCTAGAGGGAGGGGTTTGACCTGAAACCAACTGTGACTGGACCAGGCTGTTCTGGTTTCACTGTTGTTGAGAGTTGAATGGGCAGGGTGAGTCCTGGTGGGGGAGTGAACCATTGACTACTCTCTCTCTCTCAGTTGGTAATGTCCTAGAGAAAAACTGTTTTGGTTTTGGTTTCAACACACTTGTAAATAGCTGACAGGTGGTAACTGAGGCCTCCTCTGTTTATCAAGCAGTTTTTCCATTTGAACAAAAATGGCTTCCTTTACTCCTTACCTTCTGAGGTTATGGGCACCTCCTGTGCTCTGTGCTGATGACTCCCAGCTTTTGCAGAGGGTGGTGGGAGTCAAACAGTAAATATTTGAACCAGGTGTGTTGACTTCCTTTTATGTCCTGGATGACTGAGAACCTGAGAAGTTTTCTTCTTCCCACTCCTTTTTGAGCAAATAATGTCTGTATGGTTTATTGTAAAAAGCAAGTATGTATAGTTGTTGATGCGGTGTTTGTTTTGTTGTAGGCTGATTGATTTTGCTGGTGTGTTTTTTCCTGCTCAAAATAATAAAAAAAAAAACACTTCCAAATACTTTCATACCATGTTGAGCCACTAGATGGACTGAAGAGCTAATGCAGCCCTGTTTGCCCTCAGTTTCATTGAAATTATACATTTCTTTACAACAAGTCCTTTTCAAATGTGTTGACCTTGGTGTGAAAATGTAGAATAGCATAGCATAGAGTTCTGTGGAGGATGATTTGATGTTTTTGTTTTCCTGCCATGGCAGATTGCCATTAGATGGAGTAAAGACCCTTAGACTGTCTTTACACTGATGAGAGAAGACTATACTTAATTGCATTTCAGAGGTGCTGATGTTAAATTAACATATATAATATTAAGCAATTAGCAAAATTAGCTCTGTCTCGCGTGAACGCGCAAAACCATGGGATAGGGGTAGAAATGGGACTGGGCCTTTACGTTGGTATGACAGTACTACACTCAATAGCAGTGGCGAACCATGTCCATCTGACCCAGGCACACACTGCACACAGTCTGTGAGAGGTCTCAGAGGGAGACTCTTTGTGTGTCTAACTACTGTAGTTTGAAAGGCACCGCTGCAAACACACACACTTACTGAAGGCCCTTAAGTAAGGTCATAAAAATACAATTGAATAATTTGATTAAAAAATGAAAAGTATATGAAATATAACATATATACATTATGCAATATAATGTTTTTTAACATAAAGTAAAGGTGCGTTCACACCAAACGCAAATTAAGCGTTAAGCGCGAGTGATTTACATGTTAAGTCAATGCAAAGACGCGATTAGACGCGCGTAGAAATCCTGCCCCGCAAATTGTGCGTAATGAGCTTGCTCTAGTAGTGACGTGCTATGAACAAAGGCGGACCATAGAGGCAGAAATCCAAAACAACAATGGAGGACGAAGTTATCGGGGCAGCCTGTGAGAAACAAGCCATGAGTCAGAGATTCCTTTTGGAGGCTGGCTCCATTTATTAAAGAAATAAAAACAAATAAGAGATACAACACACTGTTATAAATACAATTGTAAATACTATTTACAGTTTTATAGGCATTATACTATATTGACTGTACTGATCACTGTTCAGAAGACTGTAGTTGTCCACATATTAATTACTCATAATCACACCAAATATTGACTGGAGACAGATGGACAGACTGGAATAGAGCGTCAGTAGTTGGTTTCCTGCGGGAAATCCTCGCACCGACCCGGGACAACAGGTCATCGAACTGGGGCCGGGTCAGTGGGAAGTACCGCTGAAAGCGGCCGTCATCCAGGCGCAGCTCCTGGAGAAGTTTGTGAAACTTACGGAGCTGGGTCCGCCTCTGAAGCATCCGATGGACCCCCGCACAGCGCCAAACGGGTTCACGCCGTTTTTCATTCCTCCAAAGTAAATAGAGCACTGCTACTTTCTCAACAAAATCCATCTCAACCATTCTTCAACAAGACCAGAAGACAACCCGCCTGGCAGAAGCCCCTCCCATGACGCGAATTTGCATCTGTTGTTGAGTGAATTTCACGCGCGAATGAAGCCAGTAAACTCAAAATGTTCAAGCGTCCAACTACGTTTGGTGTGAACGTACCATTAGGCTTTCTCTGAAAGCATATAAGTCCCTGACGGTTCCCCTCTGTTCAATAGTAATTCAGAGTTCTGCCGCCAATTGACCTTTTAAGAAAGCACTTTCAGATACAATACTCCTATTTAGTGTTGATAAGGTTCTGAAAAACATATTTTCAAACATTGTAGAATAGTGTAGACCTGCTTTCTTGGCCTTCTGCCAGAATCAAACACTGATAAGCTATCACACGTCTAGATAGATGTGTGAACTAATACCACAGCCCTCTGTTTTATAAGTGGCTTATCAAATATGCACACACTTTGCTCTGATTACTGAAAAATAAATAAAAATAATGCTGAAAATCTCCCTTTGTATTAAATAAGTCCAACATTTTCTTTCTCTTTCTCTGCAATCAGGCAGTCCCATCGAGGGGTGATGGGAGACAAACAAGCCCTCAGTAAATACTCAATGCACGGTGCTTGGTCTATAAGTGGCAAAGCAGTTTTGCCTCATTAGAGAGACGGTCGCCGTATATTATGCAGAGTGAGCTTGGTGCGCGGGAATCAGCTGTAGCTATAAATCCATATTTTAAGTAGAACTCCTGGCATTGTCTGTTAAATGCAGCTTTCTTTTGGAAGTCGTATGCTCTTCTTTTGTCTCCTTACTGGGTATTTTTCCCTTTGCAAAAAACTTTCCAAACATGTTTGTTTTTTACTCATTTTGCTAGCTTGGGGGTTTAATTTTAGCGTATCACGTGAGTCATAGGCGGATGTAACAGAAGAAATCCGGTCATTTTTCTAAATAAAACATTGTTCAGACTCAGATAATAAATAAAATGGAAATAATGTAAGTTATTTATTCTTTCTCTGCGTCCCGGTACCAAATGACTCACGGATCGGTACCGGTCCGCGGCCCTGGGGTTGGATTAATTGTGTCTGGCAGCAATTACCCTGAGTCTGCCAGTAGAACTGCTCCACAGAACCATCTGAGAGGGCTCCTGTTGAAAGGGTTTGCAAAAGAGCAGGTACTTTAAATGAATATCTGGTCAGTGATTGGATTAATCAACCACAGTTTTATCCAATCAGAGCAGCTCCATCAGTGCTGCCACATCATTGGACACAACGAGCCGGGGTTCAGATCTTGAATACTTCTCTTGGAGCAGTGCAAGACACATTTTTGTGAGTTTCACAAATCTTGCAAGAATTGAGCTGCAGCGCAAAGTTAGGCAGCAACTGCAAATTCTGCAAAATCAGAACAGCACAAAGCCAAAATAAACTGTTACCAATACAACTACACAACCATTGCAGTTTTGTTTGTCTCCAAGCCTATACCAAGAAATGGGCCACTGTATGACATACAGCTTAACAAGTATAAAGTTATGATACATTTTAAAGAGTTGGCATTAATTGGCATGTGCTTTCTTGAACAACCAAACCACCTCTGGATTACTACCTTACTGGGCTTATTATGATACAGTTAAAGGCAGTGACCACCGGTGCTTTGGGACCACACAGATCTGGTTCTGAGGGGACTAAACACTGGAGGCTCTTCCAGGAACATGAGACTTGACCAGTGCCAACTTTTCTAATTATAAAGGTACGTTTCTTCACCAAAGGGCCTATTTGAATGTGTTGACAGTACACATTTTGAAGTATCATATTCATTGAGTAAAAAATGTTGCATATTCCCCGGTTTTAAACGGTTTTCTGAATTCATTATGATATGGAACAAAAACTGCAAATATAGGACAACAAAATGATTATGACCTCTACCCATTGGCCGTGTGATGATTTGTGCAAAGTGGCCAATGTTAAAAAAAACACAAGTTAATAATAATCCACTCCTACAGGATGCACCATAAACGTATTTTTATTGTAAAAATTTTACTGTGTTTTATTTGCCTAAAATATGTCATGGTAAAATATTTGGTATAATAGTTTCAAGATAAAATATACACATAATGATTAAAAGATTTACTGTAATTATGAAATGCATTTGTTTTACTTTGCCTTTGCAAGCCCTAATGTTATCCTGCTCTCTTTAAACTTTAAAGGCTTGTGTGTACTCAATCACGTATATTATTAATATAGGAATAAGATGGTCCCTCAAAATAATCTGTCAACAATTAATCCTTCACCCACACTTCTGGATTAGACTCTTAACCATAATTGGCGTTGTTTGTGGTGCAAAACATTTTCTAATATTATGGACCTAACCCTATTGTCTACCAGTAACATACAGTATATACTGTAGTCTCACAAATGGTTTCAACAGGTTCTCCAGGGAGCAGTCACCTTCAAACTGTCCCTGTGAAAGATTTCCGTATCCAGTGCCCTTTTTTATTGCTCCCCTATTTGCGGCCTGTTAAAGACTTTTTTGTTGAAGCCTTGCTGCAGAATTCAAACAGCCTTCTCTCTCTCTCCTGACACTGGTGAATGGCTGCTTCTTGTTCTGCTAGTGGACATAAACTGCTTTGGAACGGTTTGGTCAAGACGATACAAAAAGACCTGCAGAGAAGAGAGTACAAAATGTCTGTTTCATGAGTACCCTGCTTCAGATGTTGAGGCCTGTTACTAAGCAACCAGGACAGGCCATTGTTGCCAAAACTAGTTCCTGTCTAAGGATGTTGTTAGTTCTGTCATTGAGCCTCCACGACCTTTGGTTATACCAACACACGCATTTTCATTTTAAACCTTTATAAAATATTGTCATTATGTATCTACTCTACTCACAATCATGTCATTGGGATTTAAAAAAATGAATACTCACATTCAGAGAGATTGTACAGAATGGACAGTACAGAAGGAATTATAACAGAACCCAACAAATAAAATGTGAAAAGTACTGTGGAATATTGCCTCTGTGACCTCTGTTTTGTTGTAGTTAGGGTGAATTAAACAGATACCATGGTTGACGAGTACTAGCTTAATTTGTCAGATCTTTATTTTGTTAAAGCTGCCTTGCGTAACATTTAGCCAGTTGCACCACATAGCTTTTAGCCTAAAAGAATATATTCTTAACATGAGATCAGTAGAAGCAGGCCTGTCTTCTGACACAGTTCCCTCAACTGGACTCAAACCTCTTGTGTAACTTTCCTGTCCCGGAACAATGATGCATCACGAGAGAATAGTGAGTGACTCACGCTCAAAAAGCAGAAATAGGCCCATTCACTAGATTCTAGCAGTCATATTTGTACAAAATACAGTATTGTCTCCACTTGTAAGCAAATGACGTTCATAAAATGACTCTTCAATGCGACACACCATCAACATTCTAAACACTAAGTATAATGTAAACACAATCTTTAAAATCAAAATGTAATTCCTAGAATTCCTAGACCTCTGTACTATCTGAACTCTGTAGTAACATATTTATGGGTTTTCTACTGTAGGTAGTGTACTTGAAGTAGTAATAAAATATTTTTTTTAATGTAATGAGAACAATAAGAGGTCAGAGTTTTGGCTGTGAATCCTCAGTGTGGAATACTGCTTCAAGCTGACGCTGCAGTCTTTTGGAATAAAAGTGTACAATCTTTGCAGTTCATACTTTTTGCAGCATCTGATGTGAGAGTTGTTAAAGGCTCAAGAGAGTCGTTAGTGACACTGCTCCATTCAGGTGTTGTGGTTGTTGTTCTAGGGTGCAACTCTTTTGTTTTAGGTTTCATAACACTGTTATAAATACTAGGCCAGAAGCCAAAGAGGCCAGATGGTTTGAGAGAGGGAAAAGCCTTCTTTGAACAGAGGAGGTGGTCTCAGATTCATGTTGCTAGTATTGTGTGTTGAAACCTAAAACAAAAGTTGCGAGTTGCACCCTAGAACACAGCACCTGAATGGAGCAGTGTCACTAGCGACTCTCCTGAGTCTTAACAACTCTCACATCAGGAGTCACACTTCCCTTTCAGAGCTAACGACCATGAGACCAGAACAGCCTGGTCCATCAGGTTTGGTTTCAGGGGAAACTCCTCTTTCTAGAGATATAAGCTCAGCTCTCACCAGTTGATCTCAGAACTGATAAAGTCTCTTGGAATTAAAGACAAAACGTCTTCACCTTGAAAACTGAGTCCAGTTACTTTAACCTTTTTTTCATGTTCAAAAAGAAACGTGGACATGCTTCTACAGCGGTGCTCAGTTTGTCCTCTCTGGGCAGCTTTAGGAACAAGAAGAATAGTTGTTCTCATAAGTTTATATACCCTGGCAGAAATTGTGTTCTTTGGCCTTTTTTCAGAGATTTTCAATGAAATATATTTTTTTTCACTCATAGTTAGTGGTTGGTTGAAGCCATTTATTGTAAAACAATTGTGTCTTTTTAAATCATAATGACAACAGAAACTACCCAAATGACCTGATCAAAAGTTTACATACCCCAGTTCTTACCGTATATTGCCACCTTTGTTTTTTGTTTGAGATCTCCTCAGAGAGGCTCAATGATATTGAGGTCAGGAGACTGAGGTCAGTCCAGAACCTTCACTTTCTGCTGCTGTAGCCAATGACAGGTCGACTTGGCCTTGTGCTTTGGGTTCGTTGTCATGTTGGAACGTCCAAGTACGTCCCATGTGCAGCTTCCGGGCTGATGAGTGCAAATGTTCCTGCATTATTTTCTGATAAGATGCTGCATTCATCTTTTCCTGTGTCTTTGTAGCTCACACATCCCTAAAACATCAGTGATGCAGCTCCATGTTTCACCCAACCACTAACTATAGGTACGCTAGTTAGTTAGTTTGCTTGTATTTGTTCTTAGAATAGGCTTTTGCATAATTAGGTGTTACGTATTAGTAACTATAGGGCTCTTACTTCCTGTTATTTAGAATCTATTTTTTGTAAAGACACTTCCGTACAGAATGTGATGTCATTAACTTGGTTGTTGTAGCACCGTGCATAAGTTAAAGGATTGTGCGAGCTGTTCTTAAAAAATATGCCCAACAGAGGCTAAAGAAAAAAACTGATTGTATGTATTTTTCCATTAACAATAGATAAATAAAAGTTGAATACCCAAACCAAGGCCTAAAAAAAAGGGAAATAAAAAAAAGGGCTCAGGACTAATTGGTAAAGTCTAACTTTGGACTAACTTTTGTCCTAAGGGTAAAAATAATAAAATGGTTGTCTGTCAATATTTCAAACATTTCCAGGTTAATTGAGTTTTATGTTAATAACCAAATTTCTTGTCTTCCTTCATTCTGTAAATGGAGAAACTCTGTCCCCCACCCTTATTTAATTTTTTTTATATTTCTACTCCTTCTTGAGTTTAACAAAGTTAAAAAAGTTAAAGTTTCAAGTTTGCTTGAAAAATGTTTCTTTTATTTTAAATGATATTGTCCTCCTGTGTGTAAGACTTCTCTGTCCCCCTTTTATTATTTAATGTTTTTTTTTCAGGTGTTGTTTAATACCTCAACAAAACTGTGTACTTTGTATGTTTGTTTCAAATTTTATATAAATAAATAAGAGCTCAGGGCTTCAGTAACACTTTTATAACTATTATCCACAAGATGGCAGTAACAGTCAACAAAGTAATCTTTAAGGCTGCTAAACGGTTCTTCCTTTTTTATGTCATGATAAAAACTGGCTGTGGTAAATAAACCCTGGCTCAGACATATCACTGAGTAAAGCATTAAAATGAGGGATTACAAAACAGAAAACAGGATGGTGAGTCAAATGTAGCATAAAGAACGAGTATAGACACTAACTAGACTGAACCAATGCTACACACCATAGTTGGCCTGCTAGTGGTCTTCATGTTTTTTGACTATTTATTTAATTTGTACTGACATATTTATAGATTATATAGGATTAATAAGATAAGCTTTATTTGTCACATGCACAGTTATACATAAATGTATTTTGTACCTGCAGCAAAAAAACACAGCACACAGGAAAAAATAAAATAAATATGTACAGTATATAAATATAAAAACACAACAATCAAAATATAAAATGTAAAATATATAAATAAAAAAAGTCTATAAGATATAAGGTGCTTAAACAGTACAGTAACTTAAATTATTTATCAAAGTCCAGTTTAAGGTTCAGATGGGCAGACGGATGGCTTGTGGATACATTTTCAGAGAATATGAATAATAACAAAAAAAAAAATTTTCACCCATATTTAGTGGTTGGATGAAGCCATTTATTGTCAAACAAATGTGTTTACTCTTTTTAAATCATAATGACAACAGAAACTATCCAAATGACCCTGATTATTACAAAAAAAAAAAAAGAAATACATATTCTGCCAGTACACAGCTGTATATATATTTTTTTATCAAATATACTGAATATACATTGTATATATGTATACATACAGTCAATTCTGGGCTTGACTGTATATATATATATATATATATATATATATATATACTGTATATATATATATATATATATATATATATATATATATATATATATATATATACTGTATATATATAAGGGCTAGTCTGTCTCTATAACTACCCATCACCTTAAAACACTGGACACATTACAGACAAAAGAAAAAGTTCTGTTTGGCTGCTAAAACCAGCAGCACATTTGAGTTGGCTATATTCATAAATAAAGCCTTCTTGTTTCTTTGGTCCCACGTGACTGTGTGCTCATATGATATCACTGTAACTCTATTCCCTCCCTGCTTTTCATCTGGACATCAGCATAACAACACTTTTCTTCACTGTTCACCCCATAGCCTCATTTTTTTTCTTTTCTACCTCATGTTGCAGTTTTTATTCAAGGCTTGTGTTCTTTTTGTGCTGCTAACTACGTGTGTTTAATTCACCTAAAAGCAATGGAAACGTTATCTAACTAATTAATCTTAGTTTACAGTAGGTCTAGTAATAGGTTACTTTTTTTATTACAATTTCAAGTTTGGCCTTTTTGGAATCTGGTTTTACAAGCTTTCTCTGGTGTTTTCTTCTTTACCAGTCGTTGGGAATAAGACTGCTTTTGTGTGGATTACTCCAGCAGTGCTTGGAGCATCAGCAGAGAGCGCAGTGGGGGGGCCTGTCGGTGGGGCGCGGCCTGTCTGGAACTGTGCAGCTGTCAGGGCCCAACAGGAGCACGGCGAGCATCTTCCAGGGTCAGCAGCTGAGATGGCGGATGCGGCAGAGACCAATATCAAAGTGGTGTGCCGCTTCAGGCCTCTGAACAGTTCAGAGGTGGCCCGGGGTGATAAGTACATCCCTAAGTTTCAGGGCGACGACTGTGTGCACATTGCGGTGAGTCCACTTTAGATGTATGGTTGTGCGTAATGATGTAATTAAGTTGTTCAGGCGCTTTTACGCTACTACCACAACTATTCAACTGCCAATATGAGGATGTAGCCTACAACTCATCCTTAACATTAATATCTCGCCATTTTGAGTAGTATTTGGACATAGACAAGAGTTACCAGCAGCAAGGAAGCCCAAACCTCTCAAGAAGTTGTTTGAAACATCAAAAAAAGTTAAATCGTAATGTACTGAGGCCTTGGCTGATCCGTGTGGTTAATAAAGGCATGCATAACAGACGTGTAAATCAATTGTCCATGCGCTTTTATGCGTGCATCTTGTGGTTTTGTCTATGATTCATAAAACTACCCTGATTTGTTCAATTGGATTGTGTATTAATGTATTAGTATTAGTGATAAGTTTGTTACAGATTAACCACCTCTTTAGATCCAAGCTAAAGCGTGTACTCTCTTATTGAGTCTGATGTTATCTCTCAGGTACTGACAAACTAAAACAGACAGAACAACATAAGAACTGACTGTGTTTACTGTGGACTGTGAATACTTAATAATAATCATAGAATGCACTTTTGATTTTTACCTCCTTCCCCATTGCGCAAGTAAATATGTATCATATTTGGGTGCATGATATCCAACATCAGACACTTCTTATCATTGGCCGACTTAGAAAAGGTTATCTACGCACTCATTTCATCTGTGTTGGACTACTGCAATCCACTCTTTGGCATGTCACTTTCTGCAATAAATTGTCTACAACAGGTACAAAATGTTGTTTACTAAGATCCAGGAAACGAGACCACATTACACATATCCTTGCAGCTCTACACTGTCTCTCAGTTCATCACAGAATTAAATTTTGAATCCTTTTAACTGTCTTTAAATCTCTTCATTGTCCCACCCCTACTTACATCTCTGACTTCCTCGTCCCCTATAACACCACTCAAACTCTCAGATCTCAGATCAGTGGACTGTTCTGGACAGGCTTGATCTTAGACACATGGAGGTTTGGTTGTATCCACATGGGTCTCGGGAGCTTCACTCTGACTGCCTCCGGGTCGATGACCTTCTCCACCAATGAATGGACCAACGAATGGACCAACGAACCGTGGAGCCATCTTTGGAGATTTGACCTGGAGGGGAAGGTCCTTGGCGGACAGCCAGGCCGTGTCTCTGGCCTTGTATGGTGGGGTCCAACAACAATTAGCCAAGGGGGAGTATCTGGCCGAGGTGTATCAAGGTGCGATTACAGCAACAGAAAAGTGGCTGGACGGAACTCTGGCCTCTCGCCTGAGGAGAGGTGCTTAGCTGACTTGATGCACTCAAGAATTTGATGGTCCGTCCACACTATGAAGGGCTGTTCTGCTCCTTCCAGCCAATGGCACCACTACTCAAGCGCCAACTTGACCGCCAGTAGCTCCCTGTTGCCAATATTGTAATTCCTCTCGGGTGGATTCAGGTGGCGAGAGAAAAACGCACAGGGGTGAAGTTTCTGATTAAGGAGGGAACACTGGGAGAGGACTGCTCTGACTCCAACTTCTGATGCATCCACCTCCACGATGTTGACCAGTCTAGGACTTGGAGGGGTCCATTTGGATCTGGCCCTCGGACACTATGTAGCCCAGGAAAGAGACAGTTGAGGCGTGGAACCCACACTTTTCATCTTTAACAAAGAGTGAGTGCTCAAGAAGGCGTTGCAGGATGGACTGGACGTGGTGAATGTGTTTGATGGCGTTCCTGGAGAAGATCAAAATATTGTTGAGATAGAAAAACACAAACTGTTTGAAATGATAGGCGTTTCGGAGGTTTAGGTTGGTGAATATGGTGGCTCCCTGAAGCAGATCAAAGGCTAAAGACAGAAGAGGAAGAGGATTGCGGATCTTTACCGTAATGTCATTTAGACCATGGTAATTATTGCAGGGACGAAGGGTCTAATCCCTCTTCCCCACAAAGAAGAATCCAGCCCAGGCAGGAGACACAGACGGACAAAATGCCAAAGTGTCACCAATGTAAGTGTCCATGACCTGCCTCTCTGGTGCTGAGAGGGAGTATAGTCGGCCTATTGGGGGAGCTGTCCCAGGAAGAAGGTCTATGGAACAATTGTAGAGTCGGTGCGGTGGAAGGGAGGTGACCTTATCTTTGTTAAAAACCTCCCGAATGTCAATGTATTCAACCTCGACCCCGTCAGGCAGAGACAAGGTGGTAGCCGGCTAGGAACCCCAGCCGGCTGGAGGCACACCGAGTGACAATAGAGAGGGGGGTTGTGACGCCTGAGCCAGAGGTAGCCCAGAATAACCGAGGAGACTTAATCAGGTGGAATTGGATGATCTCCTGGTGGTTTCCCAAAATGAATAGCGTCACTGCGTTGGTCTGATGAGTCACTGTCCCCAGGATATAACCTTTTTAGGCTCAGGCCAGGACCGGCCTGTCTAAGGGAACCTGGGGAATCCCCAACTGGACAGCAAGCGCAGTGTCCATGAGGTTTGCATCGGCCCCCCAATCAATAAAAGTGCCCAGTGGCTGTGGGCCGTCCAAGAGGTGTGGACAGGAGGTTGTCCTCCTGAGGATAGTTCATTCATCAGGCTCAGCAATATACCTCCCTCTACTGCTGAGCCCGTCCCTTTTAGCGGACAAGAAGCCAATATGTGACCTGCACCCCACAGTACAGGCAGAGGTTCAATTCACGTTGACGAATCCTTTCTTCTGTTGAGAGGCATGTACGTCTCACTGCTGTACATAAAATGGCCAATCCATTATTATTATTATTATTAGAGTCAACCTTTTAGAAGCAGAAGCAACTCTTGGTTATAACATCGACTGAAGTGCAGCCTAGTGAACATGTTTTTAGTGGCAAGGCTGGTGGGAGAATCCAGAAACTAACCAAGAAATAAAGAGAACACAAAACTCCCTCATACTGTATATAAAGTCCCTGCTCTACTCAGAAAGTGAATCCTGGAGGCAATAGCACTGACGGGTTGTGCCACCTTGTTTTAAAGCTTTAAAACTTTAACTCCTCTTCCTCAGTTTTATTTTTGTGTCTGTAAAACCTTAAATCCTCAGAGGATAAGTGAAATGTTTTACACACAGCGTAAACATCAGAAACAGAGCAAGGGGTAGTAAAAGGTCCTGTTGGAAGTGGTGTCATGCTAAATCAAAACTAGATCGAAAGGGATATTTTGGACCCATGTCTTAGGGGCTTTGTTGAGTAGAACAACTGTTATCTAGAAAAGTCAAACAACTAAATCTAAACTTAATGGTTTGTTAAATCACACTGACAGTACTAAATCTCATTCTCTGTGATCATCACATGTTGGTGACTCATCTTTCACAGAATCAGATGCTAACTCGAAACCTTGAACATTTTTACACTTGTTTACAGTTCGGCCATAAGTCTCGGTGTTGATTTTGTACATACTTCTTATATTCTTATACTTCTCATATTTCTTTGGACTAAGTTTTAAATTGAAGACTTGGCTCGGTTGTATTTTTAGATCACTGTGCATGTGTCCCAGACAGAGGACTCTCTGTCATGTGACTCTAAAAAGAAAGAAAACATGTTTCCTAAAAAATGTGGCAAATCATTCTGTCAATGTACTTTTTATTAGAGATTCTTTGTTCACTGGAAATTGTGTAGCTGCCTGTGCTAATCCTTCCTTCTATACAGGGGTTTATGCACCACCCCATATCTCTCTCTCTCTCTCTCTCTCTCTCTCTCTCTCTCTCTCTCTCTCTCTCTATATATATATATATATATATATATATATATATATATATATATATATATATATATATATATATATATATATATATATATATATATATGTGTGTGTGGCCAAATCAACTGTTTGAAACATCCTTAAAAAGAACAAATGCTCATGATCCAAAGCATACCACCTCATCAGTGATGTATGGCTGCCAATGGAACTGGTTCTCTTCACAGTGCAGATGGACAATGACCCGAAGCATACTGCAAAAGCAACCAAAGAGTTTTTTAAGGAAAAGAAGTGGAATGTTATGCAATGGCCAAGTCAATCACCTGAATCTGATTGAGCATGCATTTAGCTTGCTGAAGACAAGACTGAAGGGAAAATGTCCCAAGAACAAGCAGGAACTGAAGACAGTTGCAGTAGAGGCCTGGCAGAGCATCACCAGGGATGAAACCCAGCGTCTGGTGATGTCTATGCGTTCCAGACTTCAGGCTGTAATTGACTGCAAAGGATTTGGAACCAAGTATTAGAAAGTGAAAGTTTAATTTATGATTGTTAATCTGTCCCATTACTTTTGGTCCCTTTAAAAGTGGGAGGCACATATACAAACTGTTGTAATCCCTACACTGTTCATCTGATTTAGATGTAAATACCCTCATTAAATCTATAAGTCTGCAGTTAAAGCATCTTGTTCGTTTTATTTCAAATCCATTGTGGTGGTGTATTGAGCCAAAAAGATTAGAATTGTGTTGATGTCCCATATAAACAGTAAGTCCCTGACTGCATATATATATATATATATATATATATATATATATATATATATATATATATATATATATATATATATATATACACAGTAGGATAGTATACGTATATACATATATATACGTATACTATCCTAGAATAAAGATGTACAAAAATAGAACACCTTTTGTCTTTTTTTTCGTTGTGTAACTTGTATAACATTTCTCAGTCTTGGAAAAAAGAGACATTTAAAGCTCCATAGAACCTAATGGAATTTCTATAACTTTCTTTTCCTACAGCATGCTGGTGAAGCACACTTATGTTTTTTTGTTTTTTTTTATAACAACAGCATGTCACTGCATGGCTATTATAGCTGTTCACATGCACTAAAAGAGGAAGCGGGGAATTGTCCAATCAGGCCAAAAAGTTAAACTTAAAGGTGTTTCCTTACCATTTTTATATCTGTATGCATTATCGATCATATTGACACTGTTTATGCAGAAAGAGATCAAGGGTTTTTGTTGCTGTGACAACTTTTTCTCCTTCTCAGGGTAAACCGTACAACTTTGACCGTGTGTTCCAGTCTAACACAACTCAGGAGCAGTTCTACAATGCTGTGGCTCAAAAAATTGTCAAAGGTAAAATGTGGCTTTAATTAAGTCAAAACCAAGAAAAACTTTAATATATCCTGACTAACTGTCTCTGTCTTATCTTGTGTACAGACGTTCTGGATGGCTACAATGGGACCATATTTGCCTATGGACAGACCTCTTCTGGTAAAACACACACAATGGAGGTAATAACTATACCTGCTATATTTATCTCAATATATTTGTCATAATGATAAAGCCCAAAGTCAATCAGGCTTTCAACGGTCAGTTACTAAATGTGTAGGCTAAATGGTGCTTAAATAACTATAAACCTGTAGAAACTTTCTTTGAATACAATAAAACAAAAAAACACAATTATATCTGTGTCAGAAGGCCTACCTGAGAAGAAGGAATGATCTAAATAATAGTGGGTACAACTGTATGGGCACACGAGAGGGTATTTAACCACCTTAAACAAAAATATGTTTTTCTTAAATGTAGACAATACACTATGCTTATAATTTACTTATTGTATTATCAGTACCCCCTGGTGTGGCTGACAAAAAAAATAGTATATATATATATATATATATATATATATATATATATATATATATATATGAGTGGTTAAAAGAACACTTTTCTGTTACTTGCAGCTTACAGTATAAGCTATATTCACAGTGCTGCACACTTTAAAGTATTTGTCCTGTATTTTATAAAGATCTTTCATGAAGACAGTAGGATATGCCTCTTCTCTGTTAATAAAATGACAAATACAGAGAGCCGGTCAACTGCTTCTTCCAGAACCAGATCAGTCAGAAAAGCTGCACCATGTATAGATGATTATACTACATACAGTCTGAAGGAAAGGCTATATTTTTACAAAGATTGTACAGGTTACTGGTAATATGTCTATACTTAGAAAAAGAACAGTGGCATTATGCTGGAGCTCAATGTGTGCCAAAGAGCAGGAGTGGCGTGGTAATGAGATGAGTGGATGTAACCCCGAGATACTGCTGTCACTCATTCACCACAATCAAATTTCAGGCTGTGGCACAGACAGTGCAGACAGTTCACTGGGATATTAGATGAGTCAGACAGACATAAGTGTGGCTCTTTGCTGTCACTGGCTTTAAATCAACTGATTATTCTTATATCTCTTTCTGAAACATTAGTTTATATTTCCTATTCCTCATCTTTGCACAAACAACAGCAGTCTTTCCTCTGCATAGTAAAACCATGCCCAACAGTCTTCTCTTTTGCAGATGAAACAAAACATCTTAACAAATGCAACATATCAGCCAGTTTGTTTTGTCTCCTAAAGGGAAAGCTCCATGACCCAGACATGATGGGGATCATTCCCAGAATAGTTCAAGACATCTTCAACTACATTTACTCAATGGATGAGAACCTGGAGTTTCATATCAAAGTAGGTCGCTTCCCTGTGTGCTGTTCACATACCTCACTGAATCCTGTTGTCTCATTTTCAACAATCACAAGTTTGTGATTGTTTAATACAAATAATACCAATTATTTTTTTCAGGTGTCATATTTCGAAATCTATCTGGACAAAATCAAGGACCTGTTGGACAGTATGTATAGGGTTCTTCATTAGCCCTTTCTTTGCTCCTTCTTGTGATATTAATGTGAGTTTCTCTCACCAATATCTTCTCATTCAGCCTTGCATCCTGGTGTTCTGTTAAAAAATACCATATTTTATAATGTATACGTTAGACAAGCTCATTACACAATGAAGACCTGAGGATTGTTGGATTCAAAACCAAAAAGCTAGGGCTAGCATGAAGAAATCTTATACACAAACTGTTCTTGTTTTTGTGTATTCGCTGCTACTCCACACTTAATACCTCATCATTTTCCCTTAACACTGAGCTGCCCCATTTATGCCAAATTTTAGCCTCTGAAATTATTCCCTGGTCTGGTTGAATATAACGATAGCTCACTGGTCACTCATTCAAGCTATACCACACAACAAACTGACCTTTTAGTAACCCACACACATTATTTGTAGTTACTCAAAACACTGAAACATTCTAATTTCCATGGAAAAAAATACCAATTGTGTTGACATTGATCACACCAAGTTTGAAGCAAATCTGAAATGATTGAGTGGGGAATTTCTATCAAATTGTATTTATTCATTTTTTTCACATTGAATCACCCTGAAGGAGAATGGATCATTTAGCTGTTCCTAGGTCTGGGGAGGGAATGCAAGTGAGAGTGGATATTTTCTTCATTGAGCTTGTGTGCTCATCAAATGAATTGATGAAATAATTTTTGTTAGTGTGTTTTTGTGTTGTTCTCTAAGTGGTGCCGTTTACTATTTACTAACATTAACTATTATTCTTGGTTATTTCAACAGTCTCCAAGACCAACCTTTCTGTGCACGAGGACAAAAACAGGGTTCCATATGTCAAGGTGAGAACTTTGTTGATTACATTTTATTAGGTCTAACATTTCTAAATAACCTTCTGTAAAGGCCGTCCACAGTGAAACACAGCGTCTCCTTGTGATGTGCTTGTGTCCCCAGGGGTGTACCGAGCGCTTTGTGTGCAGTCCTGACGAGGTCATGGAAGCCATAGATGAAGGGAAGAACAGCAGACACGTGGCTGTCACAAGTGAGTGCCTTCAGTGCGGCTGCTTCTCATGGGTTCAACCTGGCGGTCTCCTGACTGCCGGCCCGCCCACAGCAGCCGGGATGCTATCTGTGCTTTAGCTTTAGCAAAGAAGGAGCCAACACAGAATAACGAGTGGGTCTACTCAATAGCTGAATCTTGAAGGCTTGTGTTTGTAACCAAAACCAACTGTAAATCTCAGTCTACAAGAGTCTACAATGAATTTGCTAAAATTATAAAAAACAGAGATGTCATTTGGTTTGCAATTGACTTTTTGAGACCACCTACAAAAAGTCAATAGTAGGTGCTCTCTTTTATCAGATTAAAACTAGGGAAGCCATCTTTATGAAGCTTTTAATTGTATAATTTTTAAACTTCTATGCTCTTTTCTGTGATATTTACAAAATTATGCATGACAAATAGCACATGGAACAAATATGGAGTATTAGATAAACATTAGTCAGTCCAATGTGCATTTTCTGTCTTCCTCTTTCTCTGTTTGTGTTTTTCTTTTGTGCACTGTTTTGTTGTGTAAAATTATGAATTTCGGTAGCCATTTCTTCTCTGTTGCCAAGCAACTAGAACAATGGGAGTATTCCGATTTGAACCGAACATATTAAAATGTTTCATTATAAAGTCTAGATAATGTCTTACGGTCTCTTTTTTTCACAGACAATATACAGTTTTATTTTAAAATTTTTTTGCAAATGCAAGAAAAAGATCACATACTTTGTGTTTAATACATTTTGGTTTTGCCACGCCTCTGTCTAATATTGTGATGAAAAGAGCTGTTAGAAAGACAGGGACAACCTCCAAGCCTTTAAAGGTTCTATTGTCATAAGGTCTGATGTTATTATTATTATTATTTTTATTATTATAATATTATTATTATTATTATTATTATTATTATTATTATTATTATTATTATTATTATTATTATACAGCTGTTAATGGTCATTTAGAGTTCTGCAGCATTCTGCATTGATACTTTGTGGAAACTACAAACAATTACTTTTAATTTTATCTGCATGTTTTGTTTTTTTTAGCTTTATGCTGGAGCCCTAAAGTAGCTAGTGTGTCAGTTCAGTATCAAGCCTTCTGTTGGATTATGTGTGATTATGAGTGAATACAAGCCAGACAACAAATGCCATAAGAGTTGCTTGAGTTGTTGCACTGGAAAGCTATAATTTTACAACCACAAACCCATTTAGTTCAGTACTATACAGGTTTTGTGTGTTTGACAGATATGAACGAGCACAGTTCCAGGAGTCACAGCATCTTCCTCATCAACATAAAGCAGGAGAACACTCAGACGGACCAGAAACTTACAGGGAAGCTCTACCTTGTGGACCTGGCAGGGAGTGAAAAAGTAGGATTTTATGCATTTTTGTAATATGATGACATACTTCTATGCTCTATGCTAAGTTCTATGAATGTGTTACAGGTGGGTAAAACTGGAGCGGAGGGCACAGTGCTGGACGAGGCCAAAATGATCAACAAGTCCCTGTCTGCTCTAGGAAATGTCATCTCAGCTTTGGCTGAGGGCTCGGTAAGGACTACTGTAGCAGGCAGTGATAATTGTTCAAAGACAGGGAGAGGAATATTGAAATTGAAAAGTATTTTTATTAGGGCCGCAGTTACAAAACTAAACCATCATATCAATCCTTAATTCTTAACTTGTAGTGTTAATGAAAGTTGTAACTCTGAGAGACAAACTCAAATCATTTATCTCCATGTAACCCATCTAAATAAAACTAATAGGAGCTATCAGGTATATCGTTGTTCTAACTGTGACCTTGGTCAGGCCTACATCCCCTACCGAGACAGTAAAATGACCAGGATCCTGCAGGACTCACTGGGAGGAAACTGTCGCACCACCATGGTCATCTGCTGCTCACCATCTTCTTTCAATGACGCAGAGACCAGGTCCACGCTGATGTTCGGACAGAGGTACACACCAAGGGCACATACAGTTGTGTTCATAAGTTTACATACCCTGGGAGAGTGTGTGATTTTTCTGGCCATTTTTCAGAGAAATAAATGATAAATAATAACAAAAAAAAAAAAAACCTTATGATAAATAATAACAAAAAAAAAAAACCTTTTCTTTCACTCATAGTTAGTGGTTGGGTGAAGTCATTTTCCATTTTCCTCCAGTATTTTCTGATAACATGCTACATTCATCTTTTCCTGTGCCTTTGTATCTCACACATCCCCAAAACATCAGAGATCCACCTCCATGTTTCACAGTAGGTCTGGTGTATCTTTCATCATAGGCCTTGTTGACTCCTCTCCAAATGTAACGTTTATGGTTCAAGTTTGTCTCTGTGATGTTTGGTGTATTGTAAGAGGAATGCTTTATGGCATTAGTGTAGTAATAACTTTCTTCTGGCGATTCGACCATGCAGCTCATTTTTCTTCAAGTGCCTCCTTATTGTGCATCTTGAAACAGCCGCAGGTCCTTTGACAATTCTTTTGCTTTTCCCATGACTCAGAATACAGAAACATCAAGGGTCAACAAGGGTCTGACCTTTTATACACACACAGTGACTACACACAAACAGATCACAGGTGAGGATGGTTACCTTTAGTAGCCATTGAAACCTGTTTGTGTCAACTTGTGCATGTTATCAGGACAAAATATCCAGGGTATGTAAACTTTTGATCAGGGTTTTGTGAGTAGGTTCTGTTGTCATTATGATTTAAAAAGAGTAAACACAGTCGTTAGACAATAAATGGCTTCACCCAACCACAAACTATGATTGAAAAAAGTTTTTTTGTGTTTTCATTCATATTCTCTGAAAAATGGACAAAGAAACCACAAATTCTGCCGTAAACTTATGAGCACAACTGTGCAGCAACATACAGCAAAACATTTAGACACCTCAAACAAGCACATACACAGATTTCTGAGTGCTGTACATAAATGTAAAGTGTAAAAATGTAGGTTGTTGTGAGCAAGAAGTTTTAAATGTATTATGATTTACATTAAGATTTAGATTTAGCCCCTCCTTGAACCGCAACCTTATCGTGGTGGAGGGGTTTGAGTGCCCGAATGATCCTAGGAGCTATGTTGTCAGGGGCTATATGCCCCTGGTAGGGTCTCCCAAGGCAAACAGGTCCTAGGTGGTCCAGGTCCAGACAAAGAGCGGTTAAAACCCCCTTATGGACAGGATTATATCAAGGACCGTGACGTCGCCCGGTATGGCGCAACCGGGACCCCACCCTGAAGCCAGGCCTGAGGTTTGGGCTCGCATGCGAGCGTCTGGTGGCCGGGTCTTTCCCCACAGGGCCCGGCCGGGCTCAGCCCGAAGGAGCGACATGGGGCCGACCTCCCGTGGGCCCACCACCTGCGGGAGGAACCGTAAGGGGCCGGTGCAAAGTGACCTCGACAACCCAATCCCCGGACACGGAATCTGGCGCTAGGGACATGGAATGTCACCTCGCTGGCGGAGACATTGAGTCCGAGTGGACCATGTTCTCCACCAGCATTGTCGATGCGGCCAATCGAAGCTGTGGCCGTAAAGTCTCCAGTGCCTGTCGTGGCGGCAACCCCCGAACCCGGTGGTGGACACCGGAAGTAAGGGATGCCGTCAAGCTGAAGAAGGAGACCTTCCGAGCCTGGTTGGCTCGTGGGACTCCTGAGGCAGCTGATAGGTACCGGCAGGCCAAGCGGACTGCAGCCCGGGTGGTCGTAGAGGCTAAAACTCGGGTCTGGGAGGAGTTTGGTGAGGCCATGGAAAAGGACTATCGGTCGGCCTCGAAGAAATTCTTGCAAACCGTCCGCCGCCTCAGGAGGGGAAAGCAGTGCCCTGCCAAAACTGTTTACAGTGGAGGTGGGAATCTGCTGACTTCAACTGGGGATAATGTTGGACGGTGGAAGGAATACTTCGAGGATCTCCTCAACTCCACCGACACGTCTTCCACTGAGAAAGCAGAGGCCGAAGGCTCGGAGGTGGACTCGTCCATCACCCAGGCCGAAGTCACTGAGGTAGTTGGGAAGCTCCTCGTGGCAAGGCACCGGGGGTGGATGAGATACGCCCTGAGTACCTCAAGTCTCTGGATGTTGTGGGGCTGTCTTGATTGACACGTCTCTACAACATTGCGTGGCGGTCGGGGACAGTACCTCTGGACTGGCAGACCGGGGTGGTGTTCCCTCTTTTCAAGAAGGGGGACCGGAGGGTGTGTTCCAACTACAGAGGGATCACACTCCTCAGCCTCCCCGGGAAAGTCTATGCCAGGGTACTGGAGAGGAGAATGCAGCCGATAGTAGAACCTCGGATTCAGGAGGAACAATGCGGTTTTCGTCCCGATCGTGGAACACTGGATCAGCTCTATACCCTCTCCAGGTTGCTGGAGGGTTTATGGGAGTTTGCCCAACCAGTCCAGATGTGTTTTTGTGGATCTGGAGAAGGCATTCGACTGTGTCTCTCGTGGCGCCCTGTGGGGGGTGCTCTGGGAGTATGGGGTCTGGGGCCCTTTGCTAAGGGCTGTCCGGTCCCTGTACGACAGGAGCAGGAGCTTGGTTCGCATTGCCAGCAGTAAGCCAGACCTGTTCCCAGTGCATGTTGGACTCCGGCAGGGCTGCCCTTTGTCACCGGTCCTGTTCATTATCTTTATGGACAGGATTTCTAGGCGCAGCCAGGGGCCGGAGGGAGTCTGGTTTGGGGACCACAGAATCTCGTCTCTGCTTTTTGCAGACGATGTTGTCCTGTTGGCTCCATCAAGCCAGGACCTTCAGTGTGCACTGGGACGGTTTGCAGCCGAGTGTGAAGCGGCTGGGATGAGGATCAGCACCTCCAAGTCTGAGACCATGGTTCTCATTTGGAAAAGGGTGGCTTGTCCCCTTGTCTCCTTCAGGTTGGTGGAGAGCTCCTGCCTCAAGTGGAGGAGTTCAAGTATCTTGGGGTCTTGTTCACGAGTGAGGGAAGGAGGGAGCGTGAGATTGACAGACGGATCGGTGCAGCTTCTGCAGTGATGGGGTCGATGTACCGGTCTGTCGTGGTGAAGAAGAACCGCTGCTCCTCCACATCGAGAGGAGCCAGCTGAGGTGGCTTGGGCATCTGTTTCGGATGCCTCCTGGACGCCTCCCTAGGGAGGTGTTCCGGGCATGTCCCACCGGGAGGAGACCCCGGGGAAGACCTAGGACACGCTGGAGGGACTATGTCTCTCGGCTGGCTTGGGAACGCCTCGGTATCCCCCCGGAAGAGCTGGAGGAAGTGTCTGGGGAGGGGAAGTCTGGGCGTCTCTGCTTAGACTGCTGCCCCCGCGACCCGGCCCTGGATAAGCAGTAGAAAATGGATGGATGGATTAAGATTTAGGAAGATTTATGTATTTGTACTATTTGCTGGCTATACCATACCTGCCATTTTGACAGGCCTCAAGCTTAGTCATGCTGTAATACATCGAGCTATTTTAACTTATTACATGTTGTTTATCAATATGTTTGCTTTAAGTAATACTATTTCAGATTTCTTTTATGTACATTTGTGTGTTTTTTACTCTTTTACTTATTAAAGCTGCACAATATATTGCAAATGTACAAAATATTCATATTTCAAAGAATGACTTGTATCGCAGTAACGCTATAGTCTTCCATTTTATAGACTTTTGCTTTTTTTCTGTTAAAATCATCCAAAATTGTCAAAAAATAAATAAAAATTTAATCAAACAGTTGGGCGTCCAAATGAAAAGTATTGATTTAGACCTGGTTCAGTCCTGGTATAATCTCTGATACTGATAAGCTTTAAAATTAATTTAGTTCTTGCTTTAATGAGTGAAAGCTAGTCCAGGGAGTTTTTTTTTTTTTTTTTCACTACGTTTAAGTACATTCAAATAGGTTAGAATAGTTATTGTATACTGTTATTATAACTTAATTAACTTTTAGTTTTTCAAAATCTACAAAGACAAAAAGAAACATAATCTTAGTTTTTAGATATTACAAAGGTGCTATTAGGGTGCACGTGGCAGAGTGGTTAGCACTCCTGCCTCACAGCAAGAAGGTCGTGAGTTCAAAACCCGGCCGACTCAAACATTCTCGGCCGACTCCGGTCTTTCTGTGAGGAGTCTGTATGTCCTCCACGTGTTACCGTGGGTTCTCTCCGGGTACTCCGGCTTCCTCCCACCGTCCAAAGACATGCATGTATAGGTTAATTGACAACTCTAAAGTGTCCCTAGTGAATGAATGTGAGAGTGAATGGTTGTCTGTCACTGTCTGTCTATAAATGTCAGCCCTGCGACTAACAAGCCACTGTCCAGGGTGTACCCTGCCTCAGGCCCAAAGCTGCTGGGATAGGCTCCAGTCACCCGCGACCCCTAACGGGACAAAGCGGTAGAAAATGAATGAATGAATGAACAAATGATTAAATATCAATCTAGAAATATGTAATTAATGCAAAATCTAATCAAGTTGCTAAGGAAAGCAAATATTGAA